>JALPQI010026392.1:0-13069 GCA_025490895.1 Thaumatotibia leucotreta | reverse complement strand
CAAGTGTGCTAAGTTGATCATTATACACGAGGCGGTATTGTGCGTGCGAGCTGCAAGCGAGCGCGCATAAGATAGCAGAGAGTATAATGATCAATGCACACGAGTTTCATACGACGTTTTTCAACACACTTGCGAGGAATAACAGACTTTTAGTAACACTTTTACTAACCTTTGTTGCTAGCTAATTACTACTTACTTAAGTACTATCCCAAAGTTACGTTTAACCTTTTATTTTATTCTTGTTCATTACTTGAAATTCACAATTCACATAAAAGTAATAACAGTAAACACAACAAAATAAATGCAACAACCATTTGAAATTCACTCCAATCCGAATAACAAATACAACGGTAACTTTAAAACGGCGCGCGCATACCTAAGGAATTTTTAAACGAGAGCAAATTTGTAAGGCAGCAATCCTGTCGACAAACAGCCAATATAAAAAAAAACTGCGAATCATTAAGATTATCATAAAATAAAAATACGATAACTTTACATTAAAATAATTAATTACTTGATAATTTGGATGCAAAATTTAAATATTTTATTTATTTGTTTACGAAATTTATAGTATTTTGAAGTAATATTCTGGATTCCGCTATTTCTGCCACATGTCAACCTCCTTGGTCAATTTAAAAAATAAACATAACCTGGCTAAATTCGAATGCTTCATCTACATGACATAGTACTTGCAAATGTTTGCAAACATACTTGGTCGGGTTATAATATTACCGCACTAGAACAATAACGTAATGAAAAAGCACGCGTGTTTAATATCTTGGATTATGAGCCTAATAGCGGTTCAATAATACCTACGTTACGAGCAAGTGTGTTGAAAAAGTATTTTAGTACAGATGGTGCCTTTTTAGGCTCTAGTGCGAGAAGTGTGTCATTTTACGTGAAGTCCAAACTCTCTATTGGTCGTGTTTTAAAACATCGCTACTCGTTTCGAATTTCATGTTTTTCGCACTTGTGTCGTAATGTACTATCATAAATTCGAACCCCATTCATATAGGCAAGTAATGATGTTGAGCAGCCTAACAACTAGGTACGTAGGTGGGTGATACTCCGAGGAGGAGTTCAACCGCTCGCATTCGTTATTGTCGTCTGGCGATTGCTACCGTGACGGAAGGATGAGTCCAAACAACATTGATTATGCTAGACTTGGTACTGGTACTGAATTACGTTTACATTAATATTAAAATAATACTCTTGGGATCACCAATTGTACAAAAAATACTTGCTGAGACAGAGAGTAAGAAAAACGCTGAATATTAACCTAGGTACTTAACATTTTCAGCCTCGCCGATGAAATCAACCGTGTATTTGGAATAATAATGTCTCTTCAAGTATGTGAAAGCTCAGCAGTTGCAGTATTACTTTTGCTGCGCTTGGCGGTGAGAATAACAGAGAAGTAGAAAAAATAAATTTTTATATTAATCGATCAATATAATTAAACGGTAAAAATCAGGTGTATTTTGTTCCCACCTGTTACTACCCGTCTGACATCAGTGGTAATAATTCGGAATTTTATTCCCACCTGTGACCAGTTGGAACAACTGGGAATATTCCTGGGATCTGTTTTTCCCGGTTCTCTAAATCATCTCCGAAAATTGTTTGTACGAATAGTACATCGCAACCAATTTTTCGCATAAAGTCGTTTTGCCGAAAGATCATGTTCCAATTGAATCTTATGAAATCGTTTCATTTCCCAACTAAATGGTTGGCAATTCTATCTTTGGGCATGGCTTTTAATTGGAACTTTTTATAATACATATTTTCATGTGGTTTATGGTTTAGCTGGCATTTAGCTAACTAAATAATTACCAATGTTTTTGGGTATAGTTTGGAGTGAATTGTATATAGGTTTTATGTTTTTTATGTTTATGTTTTTTTAATAACAGCTTGACACGGGGTTTTATCTTAATATTGATAAACAATTAAAAGTCGGGTTCTAAATAGTAATTTAGATAAAACTGATGTGGGAATGCAATGCCGAGGGAATAACAAAAGAGTCGGTTCTGGCTAGGGTTGCCAACTTTTTTCAAAGGAAATATAGTATTTTTCAAATTTTCGTCTAAAAAGATATAGTACACCCAAAAAAAATATAGTACACTAGAGAAAAAGGTTAAAACGCATGCAAAGTTTGTTTAACTACACTTACCATAGTTTTAAAGAAGTGTCTAGTTGGTTTACCGGTTATTAGAGTTTCATACTTTTAACCTATGCTTCACTTATTCTTCAGAGCAACCAACTCCAACACATGCATAATAAGATTGGAGATAAAGAAAATGTATGAAATATACTATGGGAAAGGCAGTAATGAATAAAACCTCATTTTAAACTATAATATACATATACAATATACACCATTTATTTCTATTTGTCTTTAATTCTTATCCTTATGATCCTTATCTTTACTGAGCTTTAAAGTTATACTTCTTTGTACCTTGTGCCAATTTAATCAATTTTTGGTTTTTAATAAAGGTGTTATATGAATCCTCACAATTAAATGATAAATTAATATAAATCAACAACTCATTTATGATTAATTATAGGTTTGCTCTGTTCCTCTCTTCACGCCACTTCAATTTCATTACAGAAAAGATTATGTATAATGTATTCGAGTGCAAATTGTATTGCAAAATTTGTGACGCACAGACACGAGAAGCAACACTCCTCCTAACACTCCTCCTCGCTTCGCTCGTCGTCGTACCTAAAAAGCCTCTGTGAAATGTTTTTTTAACGGTATTTTTTGTAAGCAAGTTCGGAAACATGCTAAACAACAGCAACAACAGCAGGTAAAGTGCCGGTACTTAGTTTCTTAGAGGAGTCTGAAATCTGCATATATTTTTTGACTATGGTTCTTTTTTAAACGGTTTTTATTAACTTCACCGCGTATCAACTGTCGTCGATGCTTCAAATCTTGTGATCGATTTTTCGACCACTTCTACTGCACCGAAATCAATAAAATTTGGAACACTTATCAAGTCCCCATGACAATGCAATATTATAATATTTTTATCCTTGTATCCTCAAACCCTGATGCTGCAGACGTACTGCCTACCTTAACCGAGAGTGTTAGACACGTGAAAATCATAGTATAGCATGATTGGCATAATCAAATACTAACAGCCTCATCTTGACTTCCGACTCCTCACTCCTGATGCTGCAGTACTGCCCACAATAACCGTAAGGTTTATCTTTTATCGATATCTTGATTTTAAAGAAGTTCTTTAGATATGAAGTATAGGTAGAAAAGAAACATGCAAATTTAATACTAACGTCCAACTCCTCAAATCTGATACTCCAGTGTTACTGCCTGCCACAACGGCTAGGTTTAGCGATATGTAGATTTTGAAGTACTGCTTTAGGTATTTGGTAGAAACATACGGATTCAATTATCATGATCATCATCATATCAGCTGAAAGACGTTCACTGGTGAATATAGGCCTCCCCTAAAGATTGCCACAAGGACCGGCCCCGTGCCACCCGCATCCAGCGACTTTCACCAGGTATTGCTGCGCCTTCCGGTACGTGACCGCCACTCGAGAACCTTACCACCCCAACGGCCATCGGTTCCACGCGCGACGAGCCCCACCCACTTCAGTTTAGCGATTCGAAGAGCTATATCGGTTACGTTGGTTCTGCTGCGGATGGTCACATTTGTAATCCGATCTCGCAGAGAGACTCTTAGCATTGCCCTTTGGGTGACTTTGTGCCTTCTTATGAGGCCCATTGTACACGACCACGGCTTAGTACCGTATGTCATTACTGCGGCCCTCCGGCTGATAGACTCATAGGGTCCCGGCTGATAGGGTGACAGCGTGAGTGGATCGCGTAGGGCGAGCCGTCGAACCTGCGGACCTCTGGCTGATAGTGACAGCGTGAGTGGATCGCGTAGGGTGAGCCGTCGGGCCTGCAGCCCTCCAGCTGATAGTGACAGCGTGAGTGGATCGCGTAGGGCGAGCCGTCGGGCCTGCAACCCTCCAGCTGATAGAGTGACAGCGTGAGTGGATCGCGTAGGGTGAGCCGTCGGCCTGCGGCCCTCCAACTGATAGTGCCAGCGTGAGTGGATCGCGTAGGGAGAGCCGTCGGGCCTGCGGCCTTCCAGCTGATAGAGTGACAGCGTGAGTGGATCGCGTAAGGAGAGCCGTCGGGCCTGCGGCCCTCCAGCTGATAGAGTGACAGCGTGAGTGGATCGCGTAGGGTGAGCCGTCGGGCCTGCGGCCCTCCAGCTGATAGAGTGACAGCGTGAGTGGATCGCGTAGGGTGAGTCGTCGGGCCTGCGGCCCTCCAGCTGATAGAGTGACAGCGTGAGTGGATCGCGTAGGGTGAGCCGTCGGGCCTGCGGCCCTCCAGCTGATAGAGTGACAGCGTGAGTGGATCGCGTAGGGTGAGCCGTCGGGCCTGCGGCCCTCCATCTGATAGAGTGACAGCGTGAGTGGATCGTGTAGGGTGAGCCGTCGGGCCTGCGGCCCTCCAGCTGATAGAGTGACAGCGTGAGTGGATCGCGTAGGGTGAGCGGTCGGGCCTTCGGCCCTCCAGCTGATAGAGTGACAGCGTGAGTGGATCGCGTAGGGTGAGCCGTCGGGCCTACGGCCCTCCAGCTGATAGAGTGACAGCGTGAGTGGATCGCGTAGGGTGGGTCGTCGGGCCTGCGGCCCTCCAGCTGATAGAGTGACAGCGTGAGTGGATCGCGTAGGGTGAGCCGTCGGGCCTACGGCCCTCCAGCTGATAGAGTGACAGCGTGAGTGGATCGCGTAGGGTGAGCCGTCGGGCCTACGGCCCTCCAGCTGATAGAGTGACAGCGTGAGAGGATCGCGTAGGGTGAGCCGTCGGGCCTGCGGCCCTCCAGCTGATAGAGTGACAGCGTGAGTGGATGGCGTAGGGTGAGCCGTCGGGCCTTCAGCCCTCCAGCTGATAGAGTGACAGCGTGAGTGGATCGCGTAAGGAGAGCCGTCGGGCCTGCGGCCCTCCAGCTGATAGAGTGACTGCGTGAGTGGATCGCGTAGGGTGAGCCGTCGGGACTGCGGCCTTCTATCTGATAGAGTGATTCCGTCCGACCACTCAGACCTGCGGTCCTCCGGTTGATCGACTGAGAAAACGAGTTTATATTTTATAGTCTCAAAATTCGACTTGTATATTGTGTACAACATAAAAATTTTAACTTTATTTTCTCAATAAACCAAATTGATTGATATATTTCTTATTGTCAGGTCTTTACGCAAGAGCTGCACTAAAAACTTGAAAATAAAATAAGTAAAAAAAGTTTTAAGTTAAACGGTTTTTATTGCACCAAAAACTAGAAAATAAAAATTTATTGTATCTAACCGTAGATGCTACTTTCTGTAGATTACTCACGTGAAACTATTATCTCTGTAGTCTTCCCAAGTCGGATGCTGAAAGCCACGTTTAGCCTCTATGTCAGTGGATTAAGCGTTAATCGGAAACTTTTACCAAACTAAAATAAAAACGTGGGGCGTTATTATAAAGAAACGTACAAGTTCAAAATACTTATGTACCTAATTGTTGCTTAAATTTTGCAATTAATCATCCATCTGTTCCATCACTTCTACAAAGGTAAATAACTTTTATCAAGGCCAGAACAAAACTTATTACACTATTCTTGTCTTGATTTCTATATGTGTTCTTAAATATATAGTGACTTAATCACAATTGCGTACGCCCCACGTTTTTATTTTAGTTTGGTAAAAGTTTCCGATTAACGCTTAATCCACTGACATAGAGGCTAAACGTGGCTTTCAGCATCCGACTTGGGAAGACTACAGTGATAATAGTTTCACGTGAGTAATCTACAGAAAGTAGCATCTACGGTTAGATACAATAAATTTTTATTTTCTAGTTTTTGGTGCAATAAAAACCGTTTAACTTAAAACTTTTTTTACTTATTTTATTAACTAATTAGCTTCATATTTGTCTAAGACAAGTACATGAGCAATCATAATTTTGAAGATCGGTTAAAATATGTATTTTTTACTTAGTTCAAACACTGACGAAACGTTATTCGTGTAATAGTTGTTGGGCCTCGTGAAAGGTTTTACAAATGATCAGTATGCTAAAAGCATTGTGTCATTACAATAATCCGTTTTATAATAATTCTGCCAAATGAAACGTTGTCATACAACATTTTGCTAATTGTTGGTGGTCAAAGTGAACCATCGGCGAAATGTTGGTTGGCAAATGAAATTCGGACAAAAAAAGTTCGGAGAAAAGGCAGAACCCCGTTTTTCCCAGTAGTTACCAACAAATATTGTAGGAGTAACATTTGGGAAAAATATTCCCACTAGTTACCATCAAGTACTCTAGTGTTGGGAAAAAATCCCAGTCGTTACCACTGGTGTCGGATGGGTGGTAACAGGTGGGAATAACCCGTATTTAGTAACTACGCGGGACATGATTCGGAGAGCCTAGGTCTCCATTATCAAGCTCAGTCCGTGTTAACATATTGCGCGTTGCGCGTAGTAACTAAACACACGTGAGTTTAACCGTTTGATTATATTTATAGGTATTATATATCTCACGAAAATTTCACATTAAATTAAATTAATCTGTCTTTCCAGCTGTCGCCGCATATGGATCTCACTAATGCTTTCATGACGTACACTTTTGTGGGATCCCTTTTCTTTTTGCTTGCCCTTAATCTGTGGAATGCGGGAGAAATAACTTATCAGGTGAACATTGCAATTAATAATCTTTTGTTGTTACAAAGTAGTTTGCAAACAACTGATTCATGCATTACAATATTCCTTATTTATAAGAGGTATGTGTAAATGCCATGAAGTAGGTACCCACTATGAGATTAGGTCCTAAACTAAATCGCATCCATTCATATGTAGATATTGGTAGCCCCCCAAAATAACTTCACTTGTCAGATATTTGATTTATCATATAAACGCTAGGATATTTACTCCACAAGGCTTGCAAGGTAAATAGCCGTTAGGAACATTTCCATAATCCACAGTTTCAGTGTTAGTAGTGTTTCATAATTAAGTTCTTTGAACAACTGCTGATAAAATTCGTCTCGTAATTGTGTTGAAATTGTAATAGGAATTTCTAGCGATATCTTTATAATATTCTTTGCAAAACAAAAAATTGGTGGGTCCTTTCTTTCTATTAATAATATAATTTATGTGGGAGATTTACTTTCATATTGTTAGAAATATTAGTTGTAATATACCAAAGAAAAAAAAACCAAGATCACCAACGTCCGAGGTGTGGATTGAATACCACATACTCAGCTTTCGCGGCTGTTGTTTATACCGCTCGGCCGCTCTTATTGATTTGTGTTTCAAAAAAACTTTATTACATATTTTACTTAGGATTTCGAGTGAAAGAACCAAGCGTTAAAAATCCTCCCTTTATTCTTTATCAACAACAACAACCATGTAAAAAACAGCTTACGCCAAGACATTACATGTGGAATTATCTATAAGCTAACCTAATTGGGATGGTGACTGTAGTTAAAATAAATTATTTAACATTATGTACGACAAAATACACGAAGAAATTATTACTAAGATGTAGATTGCAGTAATTTTTGTACAGAACTTCTATAAATTTAATACATTGAAAATAATTTAAAAGAGTAGGTCATTTGGCAATACTCAAACGTGACGTCACGTTTGAGTCATCACATCATCACATCATCAGCCTATGTTAGTCCACTGCTGGACGTAGGCCTCTCCTATTAACTATGCGTAGAGACGCATTAGGAGGTAAATGCCCATAATCGCCACGCTGGGCAAGCGGATTGGCGATCGCAGTAATGTGTCCACTATGATGACGCTGCTGCCCATCATCAATCTTGTAGAATGGTCAGTGACACTTCAATCCCTTAGTCGACTCTTACGACACCCGCAGGAGGAGTTGGGGTGGTGACAAATGTATTCTGACTGCCGTCACCACGCGGCCCGACATTTTATGTCAAAATAATGAAAAGGAAAAATTAAAGGGTACAGTAGCAGGTATTAAGGTAATGGTCCCACTTCGTCCCACAGGCCTCCCTCCTCTCCCCAGCCGTGTTCTACTGCGGCTGGCACATGTGCGCGCTGGACCGGCGCCCGCGCCGCGACATTCGCCGCCTCGTGCTGATCGCGTGCGCGCAGGCGCAAAGCCCGCTCGTCCTCAAAGCCTTCGGTATACAGGATCTGTCGTACAGCACTTTTGTTTCGGTGAGTTTTTCTCCCTTATCATATGAGTAATATCGTACTTACGAAGTAAAGTAAATGTAAAAAATGTTTATTAACCAATCGATATTTAACTATTACATAATGCAATTTATCGACGACTCCCACACTAGGCAAAGCCTGTATCGTGGAAGTCAGCTACATGCGTGATGTAACAAAGAACAGCGGTTTGAAAAAATTTAATATTAATAGTAAGTGCATGCAAACTAACAGATAGCAAAGTAATAAATACCTTTTTGAAATAAAGCTCGCATCTCAGGTCTGATTTTATGCGACGTGCGACGTTGCTAAGAGCAGTGACAGTTTTCATAGTGAGTTCTGTAGGCTTATGATGGTGCCTTCTTTATCAGTTATCGGCATTGCCGTCACGTTCTAATAAGTACCACATAACCACCGGCCACCAGCTTATCATCGTCATCATATCAGCCGAAAGACGTCCACTGGTGAAAATATCCTCCCTCAAACATTGCCACAATGACCGGTCCTGTGCCACCCGCATCGAGCGGACTCCTGCGGCCTTCACCAGGCTCCTATACCACAAAACTTTACAAGCGTACAATTCTACAAAATTGTCAACTTTTTGTATGGGAATTTATACAATTTTGTAGAATTGTACGCTTGTAAAGTTTTGTGTGTCATACTTCCTGGCGGTGACATGGTGTCGTACAGTATTCAAACTAACATCAAAAAAATGTACATGAAATGTACGAAATTGTACGCTAATTAAAAAAAACTGTACTATACGTACGAGACGAGAAAACGGTATTAATCCGTCACCGCTAGGAAGCATACTTCCTGGCGGGGGCTATTTATTTTGTTATGTTGCGGTCGAGTTTTCAATGGGCATGTCAATAAAAAAATATGTACGAAAATTTTACGTTCTGGTATTGCTGAATATCTCCGTAGAAATAGTTTCTCGTTTCTAATATAACGAATTATACTTAGTAATATTCCTATTTCCTATATCATTACGCGCAGAAGTTATTTACAATGATAATGTAGGTATTACTTATTGGGAAACAGTTTATGTACCTACTGCACAATGTAATAATAGTTATATACATGCATAAATATGTATGACGACGATTACATGCCACTTATTGATGTATACACTAATCGATGTTCCAAATTAAAGCACCTATGAGATAGATATACCTAAAAACGCTTTAGAACCAGAACGTACATTTCTCGTACATATTTTCTGATTGACATGCCCATTGAAAATTCGGCCGCAACATAACAAAATAAATAGCCCCCGCCAGGAAGTATGCTTCCTAGCGGTGACGGATTAACACCGTTTTCTCGTCCCGTACGTGTACAATTTTTTTAATTAGCGTACAATTTCGTACATTTCATGTACATTTTATTGATGTTAGTTTGAATACTGTAAGACACCATGTCACCGCCAGGAAGTATGACACAGTTTTGTGGCATAGGCCACAGGTCATCAGTCCACCTTGTGGTGTGGTAGCTTATGATGGTCAGGCGTTAATCATTTATCGTGCTACGCGTCACTTTCGCATTTGTACCTATACTTGTTTGAACGTGACGGCAAGAACGAGAAACGATTACACGCAGTACACATCGTAAGAAGCTCATTCTCGTATAGCGACAGTAAGCTTTACATGATTGGTGCGACAATATGTCGCCGCGAGATAGACTTCCCGTCTTTTACTAACTATGTTAATAAAAGAGGGACAGATAGTATCTGGCAGAAATACTGTCGGTTTAATCACGTGACCTACAGATCAGGGTGCTTAGCCAAGTTGCCAATCGCTAACGGTTAATCATCAATCGTAAGCGAAAAGCTAACTGTCTTTGTCGCACTAATATGAAAGAGTGACAAAGAGGGAAAACTACGATACGCTACAAAGCGCTAGCGATTGGCAACTTGGCTAAGCATCCAGACTGCCGGCTAATCATTTACTTCGTTAGCGGTGTACATGAAACTTTAGGTTAGGTAGGTACCTAATTACCTATGTATAAATATATAGATTTATAGAAAATTAGACAAAATGAAACTGCACTCATAAGAAATTCAGTTTTCAAATGCTACACTTTAGTCAAAATCGTTTTATTACTAGTAAATAAGTGCAAGAACGACGCATGCTATCGAAAATAAAAACTCGGCCATGATAACCCTGTTAAGTGATACATTTATATAGGTAATTGTAAAGTTTTGTGTGTCATACTTCCTGGCGGTGACATGGTGTCGTACAGTATTCAAACTAACATCAAAAAAATGTACATGAAATGTACGAAATTGTACGCTAATTAAAAAAAACTGTACTATACGTACGAGACGAGAAAACGGTATTAATCCGTCACCGCTAGGAAGCATACTTCCTGGCGGGGGCTATTTATTTTGTTATGTTGCGGTCGAGTTTTCAATGGGCATGTCAATAAAAAAATATGTACGAAAATTTTACGTTCTGGTATTGCTGAATATCTCCGTAGAAATAGTTTCTCGTTTCTAATATAACGAATTATACTTAGTAATATTCCTATTTCCTATATCATTACGCGCAGAAGTTATTTACAATGATAATGTAGGTATTACTTATTGGGAAACAGTTTATGTACCTACTGCACAATGTAATAATAGTTATATACATGCATAAATATGTATGACGACGATTACATGCCACTTATTGATGTATACACTAATCGATGTTCCAAATTAAAGCACCTATGAGATAGATATACCTAAAAACGCTTTAGAACCAGAACGTACATTTCTCGTACATATTTTCTGATTGACATGCCCATTGAAAATTCGGCCGCAACATAACAAAATAAATAGCCCCCGCCAGGAAGTATGCTTCCTAGCGGTGACGGATTAACACCGTTTTCTCGTCCCGTACGTGTACAATTTTTTTAATTAGCGTACAATTTCGTACATTTCATGTACATTTTATTGATGTTAGTTTGAATACTGTAAGACACCATGTCACCGCCAGGAAGTATGACACAGTTTTGTGGCATAGGCCACAGGTCATCAGTCCACCTTGTGGTGTGGTAGCTTATGATGGTCAGGCGTTAATCATTTATCGTGCTACGCGTCACTTTCGCATTTGTACCTATACTTGTTTGAACGTGACGGCAAGAACGAGAAACGATTAACCCTGTTAAGTGATACATTTATATAGGTAATTAAACTGTTGCGTGCCAAACACTTTTAGAAACTCAGGTAACTTTCGAGTTCGGAGTTTGCAACTTGTCCAGTTTAGTGACTTATTTAATAATTTTCTCTTTTCATTTACTTATGCAAAAGAAAGTTGTACTTAATTATGAAGTGTTTTCATAGTACCTACTTGATGCTAAAGTCCCTAACTGAGTATTTATTTAAAGATTACATAAATAATATTATAATAATTTAGCTTACATAATGTCCCACTGCTGGGCACAGGCCTCCTCCCATATATGAGAGGGATTGGGCTATAGTCCCCACGCTGGCCTTAAGCGGGTTGGGAACTTCACATTCACCTTTGAATTTCTTCACGGATGTATGCAGGTTTCCTCACGATGTTTTCCTCCACCGAAAGCTAATGGTAAATAGTTATCATCTGATATTCCGTACATAAGTTTCGGAAAAACTCATTGGTACGAGCCAGGATTTGAACTCACGACCTCCGGATTGAAAATCAAACGCCTAAACCACTGAGCCGCCACCGCTTCCATTTAAAGATTATAAATATTTATTTCATGTAAATGTAAAATTCGGTTAATACCTTCCAATTTTAGTTCATTTATAAAGGAAATACTCAGCATTATCCCAGTACCAATATATTGTTAGAATATTTATAATTTCATTAAATATTTATCGTTTAATTTTTCTTTTCCAGGTTGCAAGGATGACATACTCAGTATTTGCGGTGTTCTACCAGAGGGGAGGCTAAGCTGAAGACATATTTTTACGTCGTTTATAGTGTAGAATTTAGCTAAGTACTGTAAAAACTAAATTTCTATAGTATGTATTTCAAAATGGATCTCTACACAGGAAACAGGTTAAAACCTGTCATTTATGTGTTAACATAATATTAAGTATATTAAGTACTTATGTTCTAAACAACTAACATTGCTATGGACTCATGTTGTCTGAAAATAAAACATTTAAAATTTTTATTTATTTTATTATTTTCTGGAAAATAAATAATTATTAAGTAGGAACGTTTAAAAGTGGATAGAGAAAGTTATCCTACACCATAGTGATTTTAATCAAAAGGCGGTTTTACCAGGTCTTTAAATAATTTGGAAAAATTTAGAGTCATATAAACTAGTAAATAAATGATAACTTCATCGTTTAATGATTTGGCAGTCATGAATTGCATAGGACATGTACCTTGTACTTAACGATTGCAAACCTAGCGCATAGTTAGTGTTGCCCCCTGACAGTGTACCTCTATTGTGCTGAATTGCAAGCCTTCAGCCACAATACGTTCAGGACGTGGGACACATAAATTGGCAAAGCATAACTTGCCCCGGTTAGCAGGTAAATTGCGTCAGAAACTAAACTCAATAGAACTCGTATTGTTCACTCAAAGCATATTGATTTACGTGGAAAGTAGCACTCCATAACCCCTCTACCGAAAACGGGAGTTCCAATGACTCCAAGTTAGCTATCTATTGCAAAACTTTCACGTAAAATTACATCTTTCGCGTCGATATTAAATTTCTGTTGTCTCTGGAAATTTATGATCGCGTCTTTGGGAGCTTATTAACAAGTCCTAACAGATTGCTTTCGTAATTTGCGATGTTACGCCAACCTATTTTATATTGTTCGCTCACAGCCTTTTACACTTTATTCCACAATTTTCCTTTTCAACGCTATTTAATGTGTTAATTAGAAAGCTAACAT
>JALPQI010026391.1:0-15573 GCA_025490895.1 Thaumatotibia leucotreta | reverse complement strand
GTGTACTGTAACTCGTGTATTAGGAACAAACATACTGAACCCGAGATAGAATTTTCGTCACACCACTTTTTTAATACTTAATGAACTGTGATTTGTGACATTTTGTAGCTTGACAAGACGTCAATAAGATTATTGGATGGCTCGGGTGTTGGGTGTATTGATTCGATTTACTTTGGTAAAAATAAAAAATATTGTTTTTTTTTTATTTAATTGAAATATGTTTTAATTTAATGTTTGGAGTAAATTCAAAATTTAAAATTTAATTAATTTTTAATAAATTTTAGACCCTGCTCTGCTGACCCTACACTTTAGGGAGACGAAATTTTAATTTATTGTAGGTATCAACGTATTATGTTATGACGTATTTTTCTATTGCAACACTCGGTATTTTAACCTGAAAGTTTAAAGTGACGGTTGGTATCATAAATATTTGAACTCTAAAGTGATAGTGTCTTTTTATATGTAGAAAATAAAAAAACAGAATCTTTTCGTCGAAACTTGATTGAAGCGACGCTGAAATTAAAGGGCAGGAAATTACATTTAGCTACGACGCGAGAGTACGTAAAATTATAGGGTACGCGTAGTCGGCATTTAGGCTTCTCTCGTTGGTACTACCAACAGACAATGTGGACAAATCATTTGTGAGTGTTTTAGTAAAAATCGTCTCACTTTGTCGTTTACCATAAGAACGGAATTCATTTGTACCTTTAAACGAATAGAATTTTCTAAACACCGTTATGTCAAGTGACAAAGTGGGACGTTTTTACTAAGCAGTTCTCATTTTTAGACCATAACTAGTGAGGCAAATTTTTGTGTTTTTACATGTCAAAACTTTTTGTAGTTTTGTTTGGTTTTCCGAGAAAAGCTTTTTAAAATATTGCTATGGTGGCATAGGTACAAGTATACGGCTAAATGTGTGCAACTGACGTCCGACATTTGTGATTTTTATGAATATTTTTTATCATTTGATTTCCTCTCATTTTTTTTAAACCACCCCAAACCCTTAAAGGAACCTACGTGCTAAATTTGGAATCTCTAGAACCAGAAGTAAACGTAAATAATTAACCTTTGTTTGTTTTTCGAAAATTTTAAATAAAGATTAATTATTTATGTTCTCATTTAATTTACAGAATACTCGTGTGAAATTTCGGATAAAATAGTCCAACTAATCTTGTTTCACCATACAAACTTTGGAGCCCCATTTCAACTCTATAGGAGGTGAATTTTGAAAAATCCTGGAATTACTTTTCTTAGATTTTTATTCTAAATTTGTTTACGCAATATGCAATTTCTTAATCTAAAACTAAACTTTTTTTCATACAAACGGTCAACCCCATTAATATAACCTTTTGCAATTTTTATTTTAATTTTTTTTTCTCTTGCTCTATCACATTATTACCTAAACTGGAATCTGACAAAATGGAAAACGAAAAGGAAAAAACGAAAAAGTCTAACCTCCGACCCAGAAAAGTTGCCCTGGATAAAAACAAAATACAGAATGACGATGAAGTCCCCCATGACCACGCCACGTGCCTAAAGAAAATCAGCGACTGCGACAAAACTATTAATAAATTGAAATTGGAAAATTCAAATCTACATCAGCAACTTAAATCATTAGAAACAAATGCAACTCAAGTCACTTTAGCCAATGAAAATACCCTCCTAAAGGATTTATTGAAGCAGAAAGAGGAAGAATGTCTTAACCTACAATCTCAACTTAATTCTAAATGCATGGAACCGTGTAATTCCAGTTTATGTACTATTGGTCAAATGGCTTCTGATGATTTGGAAATACTTACACCTCTGAAACAAAAAATTGCCAAAAAAGAAAAGGAAAACCTGAATCTTGCTATCAGATTAGAAGAACTAGAGGCCGAAAATAAGGAACTGTGTAACCTGGTCAAAACTAGTGATTATCTAAGTCCCCCAAACTTTGATGAAAAGATCAAAGACTTGAAACAAAAATCCGAGGATTATCTTAAAAAGGTTAAAATATTAACTCTACGCTTAAGAAAAATATCGCGAAACTATGTCACCCTTAGTAAAAAATATGCAGCCCTGGAAAACAAAGAAGCATCACTCAATACTATTCAAAGGTCAATAAATTTGATGAAGGAAAATGTGGAAAACCTGAGTGAGATAATCAACCGCAAGTTTGCGAAGCCCCCCATTATGGATGAAATCAACAGCAACCCAATACAGCATAAAGTACCGGATACAACCTTAGAGAGAAATGAGCAACCTAGCACAAATTCAAATGTAGATACGAAACCTAACCTTCTCCTTGTGTCCGATCTACACGGATCCGAAATTATCTCCATGCTTTCGCGTCTCAGGCGTCGGGACTACAATTTCGCTGCAGATATTATTAACTTTGGCACTACCGATCGAGTTCTTCTAGAGATTTCGAAAAAAACGGCAGGATTTTCAAAGCGAGACTGTGTTGTTATAATGTGCGGGGGCAGCGATTGTAATGTTCACTCCCCATTAGAATCAATACAATTGATTACTGATGCAGTTAAAAGCTTATCACATTGTAATGTCGTTGTTTGTACGGTACCATTAAGTGTAAACTATAATTCTAAGTTCTTCAACCTATTTGTTAGCAAATTAAACGCAGGATTAACACAAGCCTTGTCAAAGTTTGAGTATGTAACGCTTCAAAATATTGATGAAAATCTTAACGTTGAGGACTACAGCCAAAATGGCTATAATCTCAAATATAGCGGCAAATACAAACTAGCCACAGCAATAAATATCGCTTTAAAACAGATTAATGAAAAATTTTACAATAGCTCACCTTTTTTATGAATACCATAGTACCTTTAGAAACGAACAAGCTAGGGATTTTACATCTGAATATAAATAGGCTGAGAAATAAACTATTAAGTCTCGAAGCATTTATTGAATGTGACTTAGAATATATGCCTGAGGTGATCTTATTAACAGAAACCTGGCTTGAGCCCGGTGAATATGAATCCATAAATTTACCAGGGTATTTGATCGCCACTCAAACTGCCCGAACCTCTGTTAAAGGTGGTGGGACGATGATATTAGTGAAAAATGAATACTCTGACAGGTTTGGGGTCATTGACGTGTCAGTACATTATATTGATAGAATATTTGAAATATGTTTAATTGAATTGGAGTTAAGTGTTAATAATAAGTTACTCATAGCTGTCGTTTACCGAAGCCCAAATGCAAGCTTCAACACATTTTTGAGTCAGTTAAATGGTTTTTTAGATAATATAAAAGCCTCAAATATAATAATTGCTGGCGACTTTAATGTTAATTTTGGTGACATTTCTGTAAATAAGCCAAACATGCTACTGCAAACTTTCCTGGAGCATAACATAAAACCTACTATTTTCGAACCTACTCGCATTACTTCCACATCCTCTACACTTCTAGACAATATTTTCACTAACAATAATAGTTACTCAGATTCTCGCGTTATTCCTTGTGCCTTCTCTGACCACGATGCGCAGTTAATAGAATTCCCAAACACAATAACGCAATCAGACAATTCACAGAACCAAGTTTTATGGAAAAGGGTTTATAATAACACCAAAGCTAATAACAACTTCCGTGAATCATTTAAAAATATTGATTGGGACAAAGCTTTTGCTTATACTAACTCCTCTCAGGGATTTACTATTTTCTATCACATACTTCACAACCTAATTCAAAAATTCTTTCCATTCCGGAAAACAATAGTCAAAAATACACCAAAAAAATGGATGACGAAAGGAATACGCATATCGTGCCGCAAAAAAAGAAACTTAATGATCCAGGCACGTAAAAGTCGTGACATCAATCTCAAAAATTACCTTAAAACCTATAAAAATATTCTTAAAGCGACATTAGATGTTGCAAAAAAATTACATGTTCGCCAAGCCATAAGAACCTCCAGTAATAAGACAAAAACTGTATGGAACCTAATAAAACAAAACTCAAGTAAAACTAATAACAATAATCACAAAATAACTTTAAAAATAAATAACATACTTACTAAGGATCCTGAAGTTGTCGCGAATGCTTTTAATAATTACTTTCTACAGGTGGGTACAACTACAAATAGCGAAGACAAAGTAAGCAAACACATGGAAGTATTAAAAAAAGCTAATGTAGGACTACAATGCTCCATCTTCCTAGAACCGATTATCGAACCTGAATTGATTATAATAACTAAGAATCTCAAAAACAGTAGTTCTTGTGGCCCGGATAATCTCGATACTGCATTTATTAAAAATAATATAGATATTCTCTGTATTCCCCTATGCATAATTTTTAACAAATGTATAGAGGATGGTATCTTCCCAGATATCTTGAAACAAGCTAAAGTAGTTCCAATTCACAAAAAAGGTAGTAAGACAGACTTGGGTAATTATAGACCCATTTCTTTACTGTCCATAATTGCAAAAATATTTGAGAACTGTCTTGCGTCTCGAATAGAAAAACACTTCGAAAGGCATAACCTGTTCACTCCGCATCAGTTTGGTTTCAGGAGAAATAGGAATACGTCTGGTGCTGTCATCAACTTGGTAAGTGAAATCATGTCTGCTCTTAACCAAAGTGTCAAGTGTGGGGGGGTGTTCTGTGACCTCACAAAAGCTTTTGATTGTGTTGACCATGGAATACTCCTCGACAAATTGGAACACTACGGCATACGTGGCACGGCTCTAGAACTAATAAGATCTTATTTAATGAAACGTACTCAGTATGTGGAAATAAATGCGAGGAATTCGGATCGTATCACAATTTCTGATGTTGGCATATTACCATGTGGTGTTCCTCAAGGGTCAGTACTTGGGCCGCTTTTATTCATAATCTTTATTAATGACCTACCAGATTGTCTGTCATGCGGCACCCCGTATCTGTATGCCGACGATACAAGCATAGTTCTTATGGCGGATAGCTTTGATGCTTTAAATGAAATGGCTAATACATGCTGGTCAGAACTTACTAGTTGGTTTTCAAGTAATGGGCTGGTGGTTAACTGCAGTAAGAGCTCTTACGTATTGTTTCGTCGTAGTGCTCATAGCAGTGACTTTGACCTTAACTTACCTATTGAAAAATCAGACTGCGTGCGATTTTTAGGCGTTGAACTTGACCCCTATCTCAGATGGGACAGACAAGTAGACAAGGTTATTAAGCGTCTGGCGACAGCTTGCTATACAATGAGAGCACTAAAGAAAACAAGTGATAAGAAAACTCTGCTGCTTATATATTACTCTTACTTCGAAAGCATAATACGCTACTGTGTTGAAGTCTGGGGTAACGGAAGTGACATTAATAACATTCTGCTGATGCAAAAAAAAGCTATCAGGATACTAGAAGGGTGTAAACACGTACCAGTGACCCATAGACAAATGTTTATTGATAATAAAATTCTCACGATTGTGTCACTCTATTTGTATCGCATCTGTTTGTACGTTCATAAAAATATCGATCAATTCACAAAAGCTAGACAGTATGATAATCATAACCTAAGGAACACCACAAATTTAGCTCTAGTTAAGCCTCGATTTACTCACTTTGATAAAAGCATTAATAATAATGCTATTAAGGTGTACAATAAATTAAACGACGAGTTAAAACAGAGTAGTGATATACATACATTCGACAGAAGACTGAAGCAGTATTTTATCAATAAACCATATTATAATATTAATGAATATTTTGCAAATGCACTAGATTAGACAATAAGTTATTCACGTTTTTATTAATTTGACATTTCATATTTAGTATTTTGGCTAATCTATTTCGTTAGTATATTATAAATAATCAAATGCAGTTGGAAAATTAAAAATTTTGTGTATATAAATTTGTAAATAATATATTATATGTATATTTGCATGTACATCTGTATACTTGTGTGGCAAATAAAATGATTTTGATTTTGATTTTTTGATAGTACGAGTATTTTACCTCGAGTACTTGTATAAAAAAAATACTCCTAAGGGGGTAAAAATGGGGTTGACCGTTTGTATGAAAAAAAGTTTAGTTTTAGATTAAGAAATTGCATATTGCGTAAACAAATTTACAATAAAAATCTAAGAAAAGTAATTCTAGGATTTTTCAAAATTCACCTCCTATAGAGTTGAAATGGGGCTCCAAAGTTTGTATGGTGAAACAAGATTAGTTGGACTATTTTATCCGAAATTTCACACGAGTATTCTGTAAATTAAATGAGAACATAAATAATTAATCTTTATTTAAAATTTTCGAAAAACAAACAAAGGTTAATTATTTACGTTTACTTCTGGTTCTAGAGATTCCAAATTTAGCACGTAGGTTCCTTTAAGGGTTTGGGGTGGTTTAAAAAAATTTAAATCAAAATCCACACCCTATGGAGTGCAATGATGGGGGTCCAGAGTTTGTATGGGAAAACTTGATTATTTAAACCATTTTATCCAAAACTTTACAGGAGTATTCCTAAACATAAAAAGATAAAGATGTTTTAGGTTTTTGAGAATTCAACCTCTGAAAGGGATGAAATGGTTAAACAGTAAAAAAAACATCATGGATATCGTTTCTCCGGTTTATCGAGTCACTGTGGTGGGAGTCCTGATTGACTGGACTCATCACCGGTTAAATGTTTTGGCTTGACTATTCTACCATAAGAGAAAAGGACGAAGCCTGTGGCGGATTACATTATTGTTTTGTAGGAGGGTGAATATCTGAGAATTTCAACCGCCTAATTTTGGTGGCATCATTTTTGCCGATATTTCTAAACGTCTCAATGTTATACTTCGCCATTTGTATAAGATATCGTGTCTCCTTAAAATGACAAAGTAGCACATTGTAACGGATAGAAACTTCGACAAAAATGATGCTACCAAAATTAGGCGGTTGAAACGCTTAGATATTCACCCAGGAAATGACGATGCCTGCGTTGCTAATTTTATTTCGTGTAGTTTATTTGCAATTAAGTATTTAATTATGTCATACTAATATACTGTTCAATGAAACAGACTTCAGAATGTAATAAGGTAAGATTCTACTTCGGTTAAGGAAAGGTAAGAACTGCGATCTCACACAGAAACGAACGGCTAATATATAAACGAACGGACGAACGGCTAATATGTCATACTAATATACTGTTCAATGAAACAGACTTCAGAATGTAATAAGGTAAGATTCTACTTCGGTTAAGGAAAGGTAAGAACTGCGATCTCACACAGAAACGAACGGCTATCAAAGTAGGTTTTGGGTTAGGTTAGAACTGCGACCCCACATAGAAACGAACGACTATCAAAGGAGGTTCAGGTTAGGTTTTTACATTTCTATTTCATAGAAGTCCAAAATCTACGCGTGCGAAGCCGCGGGCAAAAGCTAGTTTAATATAATTTTATAATGGCTACCTAATAATGAGCATAAGGTTAAATTGTACGAAATAATAAAAAGTTTTTTCAATATAATGGCAAATATATCCTTAGCTTTATAATGTCCTAAAGAATGAAAACAGGCTTCTTTAATAGGTACCTACGTTGAGCAATTTATGTACAAAAAAACCCACATTGTTCGTATCATATTTTTTAAATAGGCATTGCATAGGTATACGATATGGGTAACAATACAATTTCTTCGATACCTCCAGGAAACGGCTATTTAACACAAGCATTACAACTAAGCATGTCATTTTACAAATAACGCCTTATCTCTCTAATTCCCCAAGCATCCGGCCTGAAAAACATAAAAGGTTCGTAATATAAACCATTATCATACTTTTCCTCAGACGGTGAAAATGAAGACAATTGTTTTATTCGTTCTGCTCGTGGCATTCGCAGCTGTTGGTGGTAAGTGACATTTTTATGAGTTACAGTGAATTATTGTTGCCCGTGTCCTTAATAGGATCATTTATATGATAACAATGACTTGACGTAGCTGTTTCTTTTGTTTCTGTCGAAGGTAAATTAGCGGTATTATCAAACCGCGATTAGAATGGGATTCGAAAGTATTGTTGACACAACAGTGTTTAAGTCAATCTAGGATATATTCATAGTTATATTCGTATGTTCATAGTTTATGTGCAGAGACTAACAGAGAATTGATTTCAGACATTTTTTTTGGTAAATGTTGTGTCATTTGTTGTCATTTGTTGTGTCAACAGTACTTTCGAATCCCCTTCTATTCGGGTTTGATTAAGTATAAAGTTTTACAGTTGTAATGAATGAGGTTCATCTCGATCCATAAAGCCAGGTGACCAGGATGCTTAGCCAAGTTGCCAATCGCTAACGCTTAGTAGCGTATCGTAGTTTTCCGTCACTCTTTCATATTAGTGCGACAAAGACAGTTACCTGCCTTTCGTTTACGACTGACGATCAAGCGCTAGCGATTGGCAACTTGTCTAAGCACCCAGGGTCGCGTTTTATAAAGTTACAATTTACAATTTCGCTGTTTGCCTCTCCTTTTAGCCAATGTGCGTGCGTTAGAGAGACACACAGCGAAATTGTAAAATGTAACTTTATAAGCCCTGGCTACCATGATATCTTATATGCGATTCAGTTTAGGTTCTGCTTGTAAGTTCTTAACAGTTATTCTACGGAACTGACACATCGCGATTCAGATTAGGCCCTAAACTGACTACCCCATGTACTGCTAACCATATACAGTGTGTGTCTACGATACTGGCTTTTATCGAAACCGAGGAATGCGATGCAGTTTTCTAGCCAAACCGTGAACATTATTCGATTCAAAATGATAATTTTCAAAGTAATTAACTTTCTAAGAAAAGTTACTTGAGAAGCATGTACTTCAAAATGGATCGTTAATTTGCACTTCATAATGACAGATCGCAGCCACTCACGTTTGACAACTAAGCAGTACACGCGTTACATTGATCGTTCGGAGGAAATAAAATTAAATGTACGGTCAATTAAATTATTTGTCAAATGTTAATACTTGAAAACGATTGCTAGTAATTGCGTATTATTACCCATTTTCGTAAAAGCCCGGGTCATAGACACACACTGTATGTAGGCAAAACTGAATGTTCATCATCATCTTAAAAAGAGCTGCGCTGTTGTCGGTGGATCAGCTTCCATGATTCCCTGTCCAAAGCCTTTTCTTTAAGATCCTGATACGCAACGACTTCCACTTTCTCTTTCAGTTTGCTATGTCCATGTATGCTAATCTTGGCCTGCCACTCTTCCTTCTGCCTTCTACTTTTCCCTCTATGATGGTCTTGCTGAAATCGTCGTGTCGCAACAGGTGGCCTAACATTTTCCCTCTTCTATTCTCAATACTGAATGTTCGGAATATCGATATACAAAAATTAAAACAGAAAAACCTAACTTATATACGTTTTTCATGTCTTCGCGTTTACATGTCTATTATACTTATATAGATATATCGTCGTTTAGTATCGACAGCACAAGCCTTAATTGAGCTAACCGAGTAGTTAGGTCGGTTTGTGTAAAAAAATATCATTATGTATTATTTATTTAGTTATGTTCTTGACTGAAATATGCTTCAGAATGTTATAACTTTAAATAAACATTCACAACGACTTTTCGGACTTGCAGCGAAGCGTAACTTTTAATTGGAGTGAGCCTACCACGTGTACTGGGCTGGACGATTATTATAGCGATAGACACGTTATAAGGAAAAAAATAGTTTTAACTATGTAGTTTGCTGAATCTTGATGAAAACTGTTTAAACTGTGATTTTTCATACAAGACAGCCATTCTCGAAAAAAGTAGTCCTATTTTTTGTAATTGAATATAATGAATATAATGATATTTCTATTCGGAATCGTGAGCTTTTTCGATCTTTATAAAAAAAGTGTCCTAAGTTTACTTTTTCCATGCAGTTACCATTTTTCATAGACTTTGCATCACGGTAATGGAAAAAAATAAACGAAAAATGTTAATAAAATATTTAGTTTTTTTTTCTATTACGATTGAAGGAGCTCGTGATTCTGAGTCGGTTTACCGTAAAAATAACTTTACCCACCTTTATCCAAAGGCCCGAAACCCATATCCTACATAATTATTATATTATATCAAATGTTGAAATCCGTCAATGGTGCATTCCATGGGCTGTCCCGTACAAACGCGTGTATATTTCGATAATTTGAGTTTTATTCCGAGTTATTAGTTATAATATATATTTTTGAGCAATTTTTGATTCCTCTAGTCACGAAAGAGAACTTCGATAAACTCACAATTTTGAGAAAAACCGTGTTCGTACGGGACGTTGGTGGACTTTTTCGTGGAATGCACCCAATAAGTTTGATTTGACGGTCTTCAGAACTTAAATATTAATTATACTTAGTACCTAATTTAGTCCTCATAATGCCCTGTTGTCTGAGTGGAGATCATTTCTTGTCCACATCTTTGAATAAATTAGTCTAAATTATAAATATTAGATGTCATATACCAAAGAAAAACGACCAAGATCACCTAATGTCTGAGGT
This sequence comes from Thaumatotibia leucotreta, assembly GCA_025490895.1. Lineage (NCBI taxonomy): Eukaryota > Metazoa > Arthropoda > Insecta > Lepidoptera > Tortricidae > Thaumatotibia > Thaumatotibia leucotreta. The sequence continues at coordinate 5,150 of JALPQI010026391.1, read as the reverse complement.
GGGGATCGAACCCACGTGCTCAGCTTTCGCGGCTGATGCCTGCACCCCTTGGCCCCTCGGTCTTTAGCAATTAAATAAAAAGTAAAAATCAAAATATTTAGTTCATAAATAATTTGATTTGTGTTTTCACAATACGTTAAATTATAATCAATCGTTTTGTGTTCTTTTCCTTCTTTAGGATTTCATTTGTTTTCTTTTTTGATAAAGTTCTTTTTTTTTCTTATTGCAGAGACGTTGCAACGCGTCTCCCAAATTGATTGAGTGTTGTTCTCGTATTTGGGCGTTTTCACAAACCGTTGTTAAAATCACCTTGTTATTTAATTTGGTCAAGTTTAGGCTCATTCGACTCAGAATCACGAGCGCATTCGATTTTGTTAGGAGAAAAAATATGTCCCATAATTTTCATACAGTTTTTATTCCTTCCATTACGCTACCGCCTTTGAACATCTATGAATAAACGGTATCGTAATGGAAAAAAACATTTTGGGACATTTTTTTTCCTATTAGAATCGGAAGAGCTCGTGATCCTGAGTAGAAAAAGCTCAAACTTGTCCGAATTAAATAACAAAGTGATATCAATAACGGTTTGTGAAAACGCCCATTTAGGAAATTTGGGTCAGCTGCAAAAAAAATGTACATAGTTACGGGCTACTGATGACAAAAAACACGATCGCTTCCATCATGTTACGAAAATTAGTCATACAAACTATACTCTGTTAACCATTGGCAATTGAAAGAGGAGGTAAAATTAAAAAAAAAAATGTTGATTAGCCGCCTTACTGCCACAGGGTTTAATTTTGTTTACATATAAGCTTTTAAAAATATTTTTTCTAAGCTGATAAGGGTGTCCCACTGCTGAGCAATCGCCCCTCTCCCTTAGATCTTGACAGCTCCCGATTTCGTGTCAATTCAAGTTACAATTATTTACAATTTTTTAATAATCGGAGACTTTACACTCGAAGTTGTAGACGAATATATATACCTAGGGCAAACTATTCAGTTAGGTAGGTCCAACTTCGAGAAAGAGGTCAATCGTCGAATCCGACTCGGTTGGGCAGCGTTCGGGAAGCTACGACACATATTTTCGTCCAATATTCCGCAGTGTTTGAAGACGAAAGTCTTTAATCAGTGTGTGTTGCCAGTGATGACATACGGTACTGAAACGTGGCCGCTTACAATGGGCCTCATAAGAAGGCTCAAAGTCACCCAAAGGGCAATGGAGAGGGCTATGCTAGGAGTCTCTCTGCGTGATCGGATTAAAAATGAGACCATCCGCAGCAGAACCAAAGTAACCGAAATAGCTCTCCGAATCGCTAAACTGAAGTGGCAGTGGGCGGGGCACATTGCGCGTAGAACCGATGGCCGTTGGGGCGGGAAGGTTCTTGAGTGGCGGCCACGTACCGGAAGGCGTAGCGTGGGTAGGCCCCCCACAAGGTGGACCGATGACCTGGTGAAGGTCGCAGGAGTCCGCTGGATGCGGGTGGCGCAGGACCGGTCATTGTGGCAATCTTTGGGGGAGGCCTATGTTCAGCAGTGGACGTCTTTCGGCTGATATGATGATGATGATGATGATGACAATTTTTTAGGTGGTAGTGACCCTGCCTACGAAGCTGGAGGTTCCGGGTTCGAATCCCAGCGTGGGCATTATTTGTGTATTTATTTATCACAAATATTTGTTCCTTGGTCATGGCTGTCTATGTATGTAAGTATCTATATGTGTCTATCTATTATATATATCGTCACCTGGTACCCACATCACAAGCCTTAATTGAGCTTACCGTGGGACTAGGTCGATTTGTGTAAGATGTCCCGAGATATTTATTTTTGGAACCGTTCCATTTATTCTAATCTTACCAACCTAATAAAACCTAGAACTATGGAAATAGAAACTAATTTAAATAATAAAATGTCACCTACCTGTCTAAGTCGCTCCTACCCACATTACGCGTCTAAAACATACCATCGAAACTACTCGTTGAATATTCAAAGCTCCTTGAAACTTTCTCCCGCTCACTTTATGATATCAGTCTTCTGCATAGATAATTTCTGTATAATACTTGCCCCTATCCTTCCTAGTAACTTATACATATGTATGGGCTTAATCACAGAACAAAAATAATGTTTTGTGGGCTTAATCAAATCAAAAATCACGATAGTATTCGCTGTATTACAAAAAAGTCAGTGATACAAACTAATATGTATAACTTGGTAACACAAAAATGTGACAATACATTTTGTTTTCCTTAAAGCCCATACTATGTGCATTTTGTTGTAATCGACCTATTTGGACGGATTTTTATTTTGTTGTCGTTTTTTCAAATTTTCCGAATTTGGACTTTTTTTAATTTTTTCTACTAAGAATCTCGAGCTTTTTCGATCCTGATAGAAATAAAAAAGTGTCCCAAAACAAAAATACCATTGAGTTACTACTTTTCATACACTTTCTTCAACCGTAACTCAGTGGAAGACAAAAAAATGTATGGAATTTTCGGGACACTTTTTCCTGCTAATGAGGATCGAAAGAGCTTGCGATTCTGAGTAGGAAAAATATAAAAAAATCCAAATTTGGATAATTTGAAAAAACTGCAACAAAATAAAAATCCGCTCATTTAACAATGGAAAATAATGGAAGATTTAGTACTGATTTTTCAATCCCCAGTTAAGAGTAACTGTCAAATAAATGTTAGCTCTATCCTTTTTTGACTGATGACCAGCGATAAGGATGGTAATACTTTTAACTGACGGATACTTTTAACTGAGGATTGAAAAATCAGCCCTAAAAGGATTACATAAAACAAAGAGATATTAAAATGTTGGTTCAATTGGTTAGGGTAAATAAATCGAAACATAGGTGGTTCTAAGGTAGACATAGCAATGTACAAGTTGCAGAACATTCACAAATTTGCGAGAATATACTCGAAAATTTCCGACAATTTAAGAGTAAGTTATTTATATAGTATTAAGTAGTGTAACTACTGGAGAAAAATTAAAAAGTTCAAATCAAAATATTTAGTTAATAAATAATTTGATTTGTGTTTTCACAATATGTTCAATAGATGGCAGCACCATATCTCTCTAGCTATTCTAGAAAACTGTAAAGTATTCTAAATAGGAGGTGCAGGCATGTAGTTAGTGCTTGCCCTTAGAGAATGGTCAAAGGCGCCTAGCCTTGTAAGGGATTGCATATACCCGAGAAATTTGACCGGTGGTTGCTAAGACCGAGTGGCCGAGGGGTACAGGCATCAGCCGCGAAAGCTGAGTACGTGGGTTCGATCCCCACCTCGGACATAGGTGATCTTGGTCGTTTTTCTTTGGTATATGACATCTAATATTTATAGTTAGTTCTCATTTAGAATGTTTCCTTGAGAACTTACAAAAAAGTGTTATAAATAATTATTTTAAATCGTAAACAAGTAAATAAGGCAGTAAATATAACTCATAACGCAGGTATCTAGTACGGTCTTCGCTTGATTAGATTATTTGTTAAATTGAGATCCCCGAGAACATTCTCTATACAAGTTTCGCAACTTATGAAATTTCTCCTCGGTACAATGCTAGGTAAACATAATTAAATCGGCTTAATCTTATTAGTAAAAGCATTTTGTCTTAATCACTTGTTTTCACAATAAGTGCCCATACTTAAAAAAAGCAAGTGACTTTATTTTATAACGCATGGAAATTTCACAAACCTATTTCGATATTATAAGCTTTAGTTCCAAAACGTATAAAGTGAAGTACTTACCTATTAATCTTACCTTTCAGAATAAAAGAGAACCGTGTGCTATTACTTACAATTTACCTTTCACTTATGACATGAGATTCCTCGAGACACATTACACATGAAAGCGAAAATCGTGTAGTACATTAAATGATGTACATGAACCACATATTCAAAGAACGCGGTTGCTACGTGATTAAGATTCTTGACGCTTAGGCTTAAAATATTAATGAAGGTAACAAGCAAGGTACTTGACAGTACTTTGACTTAATGATCACATCACATCACACATCACATCATCAGCCTATGATAGTCTACTGCTGGACGTAGGCCTCTCCTTTTAATTATGCGTATGGACGCTTTAGGAGGTAAATGCCCATAATCGCCACGCCGGGCAAGCGGATTGGCGATCGCAGTAATGTGTCCACTATGATGACGCTGCTGCCCATCATCAATCTTTTATCAAATAATGGTCAGTGACACTTCAATCCCTTAGTCGACTCTTACTACACCCACAGGAGGAATCGGGGACTTAATTATATCGCTTGGTAATAGATTATTCGACGTTTATTCCATTATTGTTTCTTCCTAGTCGCGATTCTATACAAAATTTATTCCATGCGGCTGAAACACCTTTGATCCTATTATTGTATTTGTTTCTTTACCTGAATGAATAATTGGAACTTATTTATTGTAACTAAATATTGATATCCGAGCCGAGACTTGTACTCAAGACATTCCTACTATTTGAAATACTGTAGGTTTATGATGGTCCCGTTTTATCAATTTATCGTGCTACGTGTCACTTGCATACTTGTTAGAACAGCAACAACTACAAACGATTAGATGCGGTACCATAGTAAGCCTACTGGTTGTAACACCTAGTAGTACTGGTTATGTGTGGTACCTAGTTAAAATACTGGTTGTAACATGTATGTCGTTTTATAAAACCGCGCAATAAACTAGGTTAGCACCCTCTTCCTGCCTGTTTTGATATCATTAGGCGGAGCTTTCAGTGGCACTCCGAAAGTGAAGATTCCTTATTAAATCAAAATATTATTTCAAACATAAATAGTTGAAACTATAGGATGATGAAATAAATATACTGAATACTGAAATATGAACCTATACGTAAAATATTAATTTTGTAAGATGACTGACATTCGGATTTTGGGTTAGGATCTTCGTCATTTTGTTTTTTAGGGTTCCGCATTAAACTAAACCCTTATAGTTTTCGCCATGTCCATCTCTCCGTTTGTCCGTATGTCCTGTCTGTCCGCGGCATACCTCAATGCCCGTTAGTACAAGAAATTGGCAATTGGTATAGGTATATATTATTAATCACGTCGACAAAGTGGTAGAATAAAATAGAGAAAACAATTTTTTCGGGTACCTCTCCTACTTGTAAAGTGGGGATTTTTATATTTTATTT
>JALPQI010026388.1:0-11525 GCA_025490895.1 Thaumatotibia leucotreta | reverse complement strand
ATTTCAATGTCACTGAGTAACATCATTTGGTCCTTGTCGTTTAAATCGGCCTGCATTTGGTCAATACTGTTTTGCAACTCTATTAAAGTATTAGATGAGGGGTTAGTTTGGTTTTTAACTGATAAGAGTTCAGCGCTGAGGCGAGAATTTTCATGTTCGAGATTACTAAGTTTTTTATTCACTGTTGACATTTCACCCTGTAGATCCTTAATTTGACTGCTCAAAAAGTCTGTAGTCTCAGTAAATTCTTTTTTTATGCTCGTAATAACCCGATTGAATTCAATGTTCAACTGATCAAATAATTCTTGCTTTGAAGTACCTATCTTTGCGTCAATTCTGACTAGGTCGTGCTTCACGCCAGCTAGTTTCGAGTCAAGCAAGTTCGATAGCACGTCCAAATTGATGTCCGCAATGGTAGTATTTTCATGTGTACTATTGAAGTCTTGCATGCTGCACCTCGGCGCGCGGCTATCTTGCTCGTCACATACTGACATATTGCCTGACGCCTGCGGCGGCGGCGAAAGCTCATAGTGCCGCTTTACCGGCGTCCCGTCGCCTCTATGACGTCGAGTGACATTAGTACACAAGGTGCAGCACCATTTGTGGTTTAAATTTAACAGGTATGTCTTAAAGTATTCATCAGGGATGCATAGGCACTAGACGTGTGCGCCGATGTCAAAATGGTCGGCGGCGGCGTTTGCCAAAAAGTCGGCGGCGGCGGCGTGATTTCGGCGTGAAATCGGCGTGAAGGTCACGTCAATATAAAAGCGGAATTCGATCGTATTCTTTGTTATAATTGAGATAAATGCAGTATAAATGTTCAATAAACACCACTAATGACCACCTTAACCACCATCTGATCAATAGATAACAGTTTTCTCTTCCCATCCCATCATGTTCTAAAGCTTGTACCCGGAATAAAGTAGCCATCGTAAAATCAGTCTTCCCTGTTACACAATAGTCCTATGTAGTTCTAACAGCCATGGGACCGTATATTGATTCTTCTGTTTTATGTTTAATAATCCAATATTCAAAAGCATTCACTTAAAAGTCGTCAAAATCAAAATAACTTCAGGTAATGCTTAATGCAAAAGTTCACGCTCAAAAAAGTGCGATCTTCTGCACAGATTTCAACAATGTTAGATTGAAATAGTTAATTTAAATTCTAGACACGCGATTTACAGTTTATTATAGTATCGATATTGTAATTTAGTTTAGACCCATTGGGAAACTAAATGACCCAAAATGGTAAAAAGGCCTACTAAAAGACCCAAAGGTATGGTCTCATTCAAAAAAATTAATTATACGGCAATGTCTACTTTATTTCGTGGACAAGCCTTAACATAATATGTATTTCCAACAATACCTAGGCTTGGACTAACTCTATTCATCTTCGTTATATGATGATAATAATGATACGTATTATCTGCCGATGGACATTAGGTCCCCAAATCCCCTATCATAGCATGCCATAAGGATAAATGGATAAATAGTGCGCAGCCCACATCCCATAGATTCCACCTATCTTTGCCAGGTCATCGGTCCATCATATTGGGAGCTTTCCTATGCTGCATCGACAAGTTTATGCTTGCCCCAAATGATAATTTTGCGAGCAATATGTCCAGCCCACTGCCACTTCAGTTCACACATTTTTTAAGCTACGTCAGTGCTTTCAGTTATTCTACGGCTCTCAACCATTCCTATTTCAATCTCGTAGGGAACTCCTTTTTCCATCAATTAAATAGCATAATTGAGTTATCTTTTTACTAAGCCCATAGTTACCTACCACGTTTTAGAGCCGTAAGTAACACTTGGTCGAAGAATTTCGTTTTGAAATATACTGCGGGATATTGAATGAGAAGATATTGTGCTGACCGGCACTACTTTACTATTGACCCTTTTCTCAAAGTTAGATCCACCCAACTGGACTAGCTGTCTGTCTCCGGTACATATATTTGTCGACTTTGAGCTTAGATTTTGACTGGAGTTTGTATCACAAATTCTAGATATTTCATATGGTATTCGTTAATCTTCGTTGTATCTTAAGCCCAACGCATTCAGGGGCTCTACAGACTTCAATGAGTATAGTGCTCAAGTTCTCCAAGGTTCCAGCCATAATTACTTTATAGACAGCGAAACGAACGTGGGTGGTATAACTGATATACTCACTATTGATGTTGATGACAAAGCCCTTTCCAGACCAAAATCTTGAACACATGTCAAACACAGTTTTGACATACTGCAATGGTATGGATACTCCTCGCTGCAATGGCATGAGTTTCGAATACCGGTCTTGATATAATTACCGGTAGTCTTAGTTACCTTGATAACGAAGTGAACTGCAGAATCGGTGCTGCTGCAACTTTGTACTAGGGTGTTCCGGTCTCACGAGATAAAGCTCTCTACTAAGGTAGCTGTATACATGGCAATTGTGCTGCCAAATTCGCTGTATGCCTCGGAGACGTGGTGCTTGTACCGCAAGCATATCCGCTCGTTAGATTCTTTCCATCTGAAATGCCTCCGCAACATTTTGGGAATCCACTGGTCGAACCGTGTTAGAAACACTGAGGTTCTCAGAAAGGCTAATGTTGCTGGAATTGAGGCTTGTTTAATGAAGCGGCAGCTGCGGTGGTGTGGACATGTCTCCCGTATATCCAATGACAGAATGGCAAAGCGCATCTTTTACTGCGAACTGCAAAAAGAAAAACGTGGACAAGGCGGTCAGTTTTTGCGGTATAAAGATGTGCTGTAGCGTCACATGAAGAGGGCTAACATAAATCCATCTCAATGGGAGACAATGGCTGCGGGACGACCTGAGTGGAGACAAGCTGTACACACACACACACGTACGTACGTATAAGTACGTGCTTTTGAAATAGCTCGGTGTACAGAACTTGACGCTAAGCTCGACGAGCTGAAGGTCAGACCACCAGCGGCCATACAATATAATTACGTTGGAGGGGTAACGACTTGCAGCGAATGCGGCCGCGTATTCGCTGCAAAAATTGGCTATGTCAGTCACTTGAGAGCGCACCAGCGACGCTCTCAGCACTGAAAAACAGTCACTGTGGCCGAATAAACGGCTAGGAGAGATGACCGGTAGTCTACTTGGCTTACTTGTTCTACTGTTTGTTGGTTACTTGTTCTTTGGACACATAGCCCACAAACATGGAAGACCTGAAAAAACTTATTGTCTCAGGAACGCACCACACTCAACATTCAGGTTGCTGAAGCGGTCCACGCTGCCAAAGATCGGGGCCGTTGTCGGAAGATCGTAAAAGAGAAATTGATGACTTGATAATCACGACCACGTGGCATTGTGGTATCGGCGCAAGGATTCGTCCTTGCGCCGAAGTCTACTTGGTACCGCTGGAAATAGTGTATCTCGATCGATTCAAATGCTTCATAGGCCACGAACGTTAACCACGGGGGCAAGTTACCTATACCTCTCGGTCTTCTGTATAATCTGTCATTGCTTCTGCAAAAACCGAAATCGGCTTGGACTGGATATCGTCGAGCCTAAGTATGTACGTTTAATGAGTGATGACACTATAGGCTGATATTTTATTTCCTGTATAAGAGCATTATGTAAATACATAAAGCAAATACGAAGCTTAGTATTTAGCAATTAACCCATGAGAAATAAGTCTGTTTTTCAGTCAAGGCCACGCCGATTTCACGCCGACCATTAGTCGGCGGCGGCGGCGTGGCGAAAAAGGTCGGCGGCGGCGTGACGCCGGCGCGGCGCACACGTCTAATAGGCACTTATAATCGTATACGCGTTTACACCCAGAGCATATGAGTAATTCATCTTTAGGAATAGGCAGATGACACCCTGCACTATCCATAATTGTTGTAAATAAAGATAAGTTGAAATAAAATCACGGTCAACTAAACTAGAATCGGCGAGCTACCCGTCGCAGCAGTCAGACAGAAGCGCGTCGCGCACCGAAAGGACGTAAGCGCCGTGCAGATTGCGTCGCTTACGTTTTTAAGTCGCGACACTTCAAACTGCTCGCATTCAAATTGTTACCGGCGGCTTTGGATTCAACACTAATTGTTTGTAGGCAATTTATGATAAGTAAACGGCACTGTAATAGTCACTGAGTTTTATATTTTCACAGATACCACATTGCACTATATTATTGTCTTTTTTTTTGTTAGAAACTTGCAGTTTATACACTTGTTTGGATTATTTTAGTAAGGAGCACACATTATTAGGAGTTAACTTTACGGCGGTAGGAACGACCCTCTTAATAATTAATTATTTTTCGAACAGAAAATACGTTCCTGATGTGGTATTTCGTGAAATGGCAATTTACAAACCGCACGAAAAAGTTGATGGATCCATTTATCTCTTAATGCATCGATACGCATAGTTAATAGGAGAGGCCTATGCCCAGCAGTGGGCAGAAATAGGCTGAGGATATGACGAAGGCGAAGATTAGATAACAAGTAGGTATTACCGGATCTTATCCATTTATAAGCCATACAATATTATCGCCAATGACATAGCGATTTCACAATCTTTATCAACTTAAAAATCTTAATAAGGGTCTATATTTCTGTTGATTCATTTATCTGAACAACTATCGACAGATTTTTGATTATTTTATGATGTATTACATATTTAAAAATACTACTACTACCTAGTATAATACGAAGTCCGCAAAAACATCGTCGTCTGACAAGCAAGACTCGCTATAAAAACTGTCACTACTCTTAGCAACCATAAGAGGTTGCTAAGAGTCAGTATTAAATAAGAACAGAACTGAGATAAGATGAGCCTTTTTTCAAGTAGGTATTTGTTATTTAGTGAGTTTTGCTAGTCAACTGACGATATAGGAGCATGTTATACATTTTTAATGGACTCCATTTTTAAGTAGAGGGCTACAGAATAAAGCATAGCAGGTTTAGTTTTTTTATTACAATGGTGGCAAGCGGTCATACGGCCGGCTGCACGTAAAATATTCTGTCTTGGTAGCTAAATTAGTAAATGTACATTATAATGTACACTGGGCTTTACTAGGTTACTTGCTTACCATTATCAGCTTCAACATCGGACACCTTATAGTAAGTATCTACTTGTCTTTATGTGCCTTAGTTGGTGAATCAGTTTTAAATGTTGCGAACTTTTAACCCTTAGGTGCATACAGTATCATAAATGATACGACCGAAATGACACATGTCTAAATAAGTAATCAATTGCGACTGACACACTGAGCAACAGAGTTCTAATTGGCATCGATTGTTTACATAAGTCATTTGAGAATTAAAATGTGTGATACCATATGCACCTAAGGGTTAATGAGCTCATTGTACGCAAAGGTAGCAATGAAAAATATTAAAACAGATATAAATACTTTCATTGTATCGAAGATATTTAAGTGTTTCAATTGACCCCACATAGTGTTTCAATTGACACACATGTGGGGTCAATTGAACCACTCTGATTTTTTCTTTTTATTTCACCATTGTCGAAAAACTATGAGTTATAGACCATCCAAATACATTTTATTTAGGAACCAGATAACTAACGTTGAAATATTATGAGCGTACATCTTTCTACTTATAAAAATATAGCGGTCACGGTCGGTTAAATGCAAATTGGTTCAATTGACCCCAGTCTACCCTACATTATGATGGGCATTGGACTTTGACAGGTTACTTACTGTTAGGACCATAATGCCGATTTTACTTGGCACAACCTGCTTTAACCGTTTCAGTGCGGATGACACGCCAGGCGTGTCATGAATGTTTTTAACGAATGACACGATAGGCGCGTCATCATATTCTATGGCGTATCATTAAAAAATTTTTCACCGCCATAGATAAAAGTTTTTGAAAATCGATCACGCAACGAATCGGTTGACATCGGATGCTATTACCCTTTGTAGCTAGAATTGCTGCTTCAGTTACAAAAACATACATAATGTACTTTATAATACCCATTGGGCTTTACTAGGTTACTTACTTGGCACAAGCAGCTTCAACATCAGGCACCAAAATCCCGATGTGTCCATATCCCCGGGGGTCGCTATTACCGTTGTGGTAGCTTGAATCGTCGCTCTCCGTTCCCCAGTTACTGAAATTGAAATATCTTGGTATTGCTTTGTCTATGGTCATTTAAAAAAAAGTCGCGAAGTGTATAGGTAATTTCACCAGAGTTGAGGTGAATGATTACACACACATCCGAATGAAGTAGCAACTGCAAACAATGTAGTGAATGAATGAATAAATGAATTCCGTCAAAATATTGAAGCAAATCCCTTGAACAAACTTTTTGGTCAATCTTACAGTTGCAATTGGGTGATGTCAGTATGAAAAAAGAATACAAATTTAAAATTCCCCGTGTGTTTACATGACATGTTGATGTGTGCGTGGCCTCAACTCTCGTAGAACTGTCAATAGTGTCAAGTCAATACGCATGTTTTCATTTTGATTTCATTATCAGAGCAATAGGGATGATGACTGTAGTTAAAATAAATTATTGAACATTATGCATGACATAATACACGATGAAATTATTACTAAGATGTCGATTGCAGTAATTTTTGTACAGAACTTCTATTTAATAAATTGAAAAGAACTTAAAAGAGTGGGTCATTTGGCAGTACTCAAACGTGACGTCACTTTTGAGTATATCATATAAAATTCCATAGTGGTGATCGTTTTGACAGTTAGAAAAAAGATGCTGATTTGACTTGCCAGTCATCATGCCTATTCTCTAAAACTTTGTACATTGGGATCACGCCTTCGATAAAAATTGGTAGGCTGGTCAAATATTATGCTGAACAAGATCCAACATTTCCCAAAATGTCCCAGAAAGTTTGTATGGAAGTTTATTTTTTTGTTACCAGATTCCTATACATTTTTGGTAACAAAAAAGGAAAGTTACATACAAACATTTTGTGAAATGTGGTGGATCTTGCTCAGTCTTAGGGTTGCAAAAACGTTTTTTTTCTGGCTTGATAAAAAAATAAAACGGTTTTTTTCTAAAATGTGTTTTTTTTTTTCAAAAGTTAGAAATCTCAAAATTTGCAAGGCAATTAATATATATTTTTTAAGTTTTTTAACTTTATGTTAACTATTAAACTAATATTAATAAAAATAAATAAAATATCTTGAGACATCTTACACAAATCGACCTAGTCCCACGGTAAGCTCAATTAAGGCTTGTAATATGGGTACCAGGCGACGATATATATAATAGATATATATACATATAGATACTTAAATACATAGACAGCCATGACCAAGGAACAAACATTTGTGATAAATAAATACACAAAGAATGCCCTCGCCGGGATTCGAACCCGGAACCTCCAGCTTCGTAAGCAGGGTCACTACCAACTAGGCTAAGGAGGCTGACATTATTACTAAAACTAACATTAACGAAATCCGTATTAGGTAGTTAACGTACCACGTACCTATCAAGTGCAAATAGTTAATTTTTGCTTTTATTGCTGAATAATGTAGTTACAAACTTACATAACACAGACATACTAACTTTAATGTTCTTAGTTATATAAATTCACGAAAAAACAATTTCAAATTTAAAATTCTGAAAAAAAAAAAAATCTATTTACAACCCTACAGTCAGTCTACCAATTTTTATCAATATCGAAGACGTGATCCAAATGTAATTGTACACTTCTTGAGAAATGCTGATCAATCACATATAATCTGGTAAACCAAATTTGGTAGTAGGAACAAAAGATGAAATTCATCTCTTTTTTTTAGTTAGTGTAAGAAGCGGCATTATACCTAATTATCTCTATCTATGCCTCACTCAACAAAGTAAAACCTCAGCCACACTATAGGTAAATCCATTAGATTTAGACACTTAAAATTAGATTTTTTGCGATACTCCTCAGTATAATGTATGTAAAGGTGCATGCAGACTAAAAGGGCATTCGCTATTCTATCCCCCACTCTACGAAATCAACGAATCACGTTCCGTGTAACGATCGAATTTCGTAGAGTAGGGGGATAGAACAGTGAATGCTCTTTTAGTCTGCATGCACCTTTATGAACTAATGAACAAGTTATATCTCAAATCGTTTTGTTAATGATTATTTAATTAACATAGCATGTTTCAACAATTGTGCAATTATAAAGGTGCATTCAGACCAAACGAGCGTTCGCTGTTTTATCCCCCGCTCTAAGAAATCAACGAATCAAGTTTTGTGTAACGATCGAATTTCATAAAGTGGGGGGATAGAATAGCGAATGCTCGTTTGGTCTGAATGCACCTTAATAGGTTGTTCCTAAAAGTGAAAATGCCAGTTAACTTGTTTGGGTAAACAACATCTAAAAACGTTGAAGATTGTATATGTATATTAACAATGAATTAATTGAAGTTGCAGGTGAAAGTGTTAACAATTAATAACAAATAATACTCACTGTGTCAACTCCAAAGTTGCTTTCCTCGTCATGGCCCAAGTTCTCCTCTTAGCCTCATCTTCCGGTATATCTGCAGGGTTTTCATACCCCATGAAGTATAGTGAGAACTTCATAGCGGGGAAGTCCATTTTCTTGAGCAGAGTCATACCGAGCACTCCGGTGTAGAACGGCAGGGATTTCCTGGGGTCTTTAATGCGGTACATTGTTTGTTGGAACATGAAGTCCTGAAATATAGATTGGTTCATTTGAATTATTAGTTTTTTGTAGAATAAATAAATATCTTGGGACATCTTACACAAATCAACCTAGTCCCATGGTAAGCTTTATTAAGGCTTGTGATGTTGGTACCAAACGATGATATACATAATTAGATAGATACATATAGATACTTAAATACATAAGACAGCCATGACCAAGGAACAAATATTTGTGATAAATAAATACACAAATAATGCTCTCGCCGGGATTCGAACCTGGAACCACCAGCTTCATAGGCAGGGTCACTACCAACTAGGCTACGGAGGCTGACAAACTTTTGTGGTTTAATCCTTGGGATGCACTGGCAGTGTCGTGATGGCAGTTAATCAGTGTGAGTATGCATGTAGCATGATGCATGTCCCTCTGCAGTAAAATATACTTTTTTTAGATTAATAGAAGAGATAGAGGGGACCTTATTGAAGTGTACAAAATACTGAATGGACACTATGATCTCTGAGACTTCATATCTCTACTTATAAGAGACACCAATACTCAGCTAAGAGCGCATCACTTAAAACTACAAAGACCATGCATATCAAGTAACAACCCACATTACACTTTTTTGCTAACCGAGTAGTCAGGCCTTGGAACAAATTACCAGAGGAAGTAGTTTCAGCACCCAACTTAAACATTTTTAAAAATAGACTTGATAAACATATAAATCAACCTAGAAGAGGATATCAGGATACGGGCGGATAATAATTATTAACACTGGTAAGATTGGTGTTCCCGAACAAAACAGTATTGGTTTAAAAGTTAATTTGAAGTTAAAAATTATTCATTCCATTTAGTTTTAAGGTGGCTTATATTATAACAGGCCTATAGAAACATGTATAGTTGCATTAAAACGTATGATATTGCAACATAGTAACAATAACAAGTATTATCTTACATAAATTAATTAGCTGAGTCAATGATTTAGTACCTTAGTAAGTACATACTTTAGTGGCCAAGTTTTCATTACTATTTTATCATAATAACAGCAATTAAATGAATAAAGGTAAACATATTCTTATAAAGATCTTATTAAGTATATTTCAGATAGAAAATATTCAGAGATAAACAAGTACCACTACCATGATATCTTGTTACATGACTACTAGTGGAATAATATTCTACCTTTTCATAACCTTTTGTATCAATCAATAGTTATTAAATACGTACCTTAGTTCCTTCATGAGGCTTCACGCATAGAGCATCAACTTCTTCATTAGTTAAACCCTGAGCCATGGTTCTGTAAAATATTTAATACAATAAATAAAATATTTTTAGGTTACTTTTGGTTGCGGTCGCTTTATCCAACCGAAGTTTGAACTGAGAATGTATTAAACTATTAAGGAAGATATTTAAGTACCTGAAGTTACCGAGATAAGGTCTAAAAGTGGATGTTCTAGATAACAAACTTGATAGGCGAATCGGCAGAATGCCCATTTACTTGTGCACTTCTACACTTGTGCCTTGCTAAATAGCCACTGAGACTTTTATGATGACAACTATGACAAGGCTAAGGTGACAGTGACAGCTGATAACTGCGTTTCGTGTTTGCATTGTATTATCAAAGCTTGTCTCTCTTATTTTAACATAGCTACAATAACTGTATCTTATGTATTTATGCATCATAACATAAAATATGAGAGAGATTCTCAAAAAAAATGTACATTTGGATTTGTCAAATGTTTGTATGAAACATTCCTTTTTTGTTGTATAAAAATCTGGTATAGTTCGTGAAATATAAATTGGTAACTTTCTACCTACATTATAGTAAAAATAAACATTCAATTCATATTTCTCGAACTATACCCTACTTCACAAAAAAGGAAACTTCCATACAAACTTTTTGGGACATTTTCTTTCCACTTTTAAACATAACTGGGTCAATAAATAACATTATTGTTTTATTGTTCTCACATTCCTGCATCAAACACTTGTGAGATGAGAAATGCATTAAAAATCAAATGATGTTCTTTGAGTAATAGTTGCTCTTATTCTCACTATATATTGACTCCTTAGCTCTAATTGGTTTCCTTTGTAGTAATGGATGTTTGGCACCAGTTACCTGAAACCAAAGGAGCTCAAAATACTGCATCTACGTTCCATCATTAGTATCATTACCACATATAGGGTAAGAGATATACTAAGTTGCTAGAATAACATATAGGGTAAGAGTAACAGGACATGAAATTTCTGAATGAGTAAGTGCATGTATCCATGCAGATAAGCTATAGAACTTATTGAATAAAACAAATGAATGGTTTTCATCAATCAACACTTATCATGTATAATGCTGCATTTCAAGTTGCTAGTGTTGTAATTTCAATTCTAATAATAAAGCCCTTAGAAGCAATTAGAAGTATTATTTACAGCGCTGTTCATGATAAGCAACGCATCGGTGGTAAGCTGTTTTTTAATACTAATTTGACATAAGTAAAATTAGTATGCAAATGGCTCGACTTCAATGACCATTGGTTATCTCAATCATAAATAGTAGGTATCTCTTCTTATAAAATGAAAAAACATGTATCAAATACAATTTTATTCCTTTTTCCACAAATAAAACTTCTCATACAAATACCTAAGCTCTTCTAACCACACTAAGTCCCGCTCAACAGAAGTTAATCTACATTCATAAGCTGATATCATCCTATTATTCTTCAGATCTTCAACAAAAATATCACCTACCACACTAACACAATCCCCAGGAGAAAAACATAACGGACTAGTTTTTTTCTTCTCTATACTATTTATTAACTTAGACATGACTATTGTACTATCATCTCCTCTTCTAGAAGCATCCGCAAAGTCTTGGATCAACCTTTTATATGACGAAAGTGGTATATTCAAGTTATTCTTCGTACTATCAA
>JALPQI010026387.1:0-10481 GCA_025490895.1 Thaumatotibia leucotreta | reverse complement strand
ATCCCTTAGTCGACTCTTACGACACCCGCAGGAGGAGTTGGGGTGGTGACAAATGTATTTTTTCTGCCGTCACCACACGGCGGTGTTATGAGTGTAGTAATTAAAACGAAATCTTTTATACCTTTTTATTTAATAACAATAGGTATAATATATCCTGGGATATTTACATAAATGGACGATGGATATAATGGATAGAATAAATATTTGTGATAATTATGACACAAATTAATACTCTCGCCAGGATTCGAACCTGGAACCCAGTGGCGTAGCGTGCCTTGTCGGGGCCCCGTATATTTTTTTTTGGAGGCCCTCATATGGAGGTAATATAAATTAGAAAGTTTTTATTCTTTTTCCTTCCACACTTTGGGGGGCCCCCGTGGCCCGGGGGCCCCGTATAATTGATACGGCAAATACGGCAGTAGCTACGCCCCTGCTGGAACCTTAGCTTTGTAGTCAATGTCGTCACCAATTAGGTTGTGGTAGTTGACGAAATTATGGTAATACCATTATTGCTACCGCAAATGACACATTGCCAATTTGACTGGCAAACACTTCTCTAGGTTATGGACTTTAGAATTTCAAGGACTTGGATACCTGGGTCGCGTTTTATAAAGTTACAATTTCCAATTTCGCTGTTCGCCTCTCTTTCTAGCCAATATGTGCGTGCGTTAGAGAAGCAAACAGCGAAATTGTAAATTGTAACTTTATAAAACGCGACCCTGTTGTAATGTATTTTAAAGTCTATAAATGGAGTTCTATTTATGTTGATTTTATTTACTGTATTAAATTAATGGTGCTAGCTCACGTTAAGCACACTAATATTAGGCAGTCAGTGATATCAATATCATTAGTAATTAGTATGGGACTAGGGGCTCCACTCACTCTCTGCGGCCTGGGCGGCGGCGGCACGTAGGTCCTGGTGGTGGCGGGCAGGGGTACAGGCGCCAGCTCGAGCAGGTTGTGGGCGGGGCTCCGCCGGCGGCACGATGGGGCTAGGGGACAGGACTAGGGGCCTCCACTCACTCTCTGCGGCCTGGGCGGCGGCGGCACGTAGGTCCTGGTGGTGGCGGGCAGGGGTACAGGCGCCAGCTCGAGCAGGTTGTGGGCGGGGCTCCGCCGGCGGCACGATGGGGCTAGGGGACAGGACTAGGGCCCTCCACTCACTCTCTGCGGCCTGGGCGGCGGCGGCACGTAGGTCCTGGTGGTGGCGGGCAGGGGTACAGGCGCCAGCTCGAGCAGGTTGTGGGCGGGGCTCCGCCGGCGGCACGATGGGGCTAGGGGACAGGACGGGAGGGGCTCCACTCACTCTCTGCGGCCTGGGCGGCGGCGGCACGTAGGTCCTGGTGGTGGCGGGCAGGGGTACAGGCGCCAGCTCGAGCAGGTTGTGGGCGGGGCTCCGCCGGCGGCACGATGGGGCTAGGGGACAGGACTAGGGGCCTCCACTCACTCTCTGCGGCCTGGGCGGCGGCGGCACGTAGGTCCTGGTGGTGGCGGGTAGCGGTATGGGTGCCAGCTCGAGCAGGTTGTCGGCGCGGCGGCGCGGGGCTCCGCCGGCGGCCAGCGCGCACGTGGGGCGCCGCGTGGCGCCCGCTAGTGGACGGGTGCTCAGGGGCTCCACGCTGGGACAGAAATACATGTTAAGTTTCTTGCTCGTCCACTAATCGCGTCTAGTCCCTAATCTTAATAGGCACAGCCGCCAACTGATATATCGGAGCACTCAGGATACCTACAAATATCTAAGCACTCCACTATTATCATGGAATAAGGCTGGTTTCTGTGTCACGCGGACCGCCCGGGCGGAGGTGCTAGGCGAAGGCGCGGACCGTCCGCAATAGTATATTACGACACAAGTACGAAAAACACGAAATTCGAAACGAGTGACAATGTTTTAAAACACGACCGACAGGGAGTGTTTTAAATCGACACGAGTAAGTCTCGTACGACGTTTTTAGTACAGATGGCCCTCCGAAGTTTTGCACCTGACGTAAAATAACCCACTTCTCGCACTAGAACCTAAAAAGGGCACCATCTGTACTAAAAAAGTCGTTTCAGTATCGCGCCGACTGCTTTGGAGTACAGACGCGAACAATGCATCCAATGTGGAAAGTGTCCACATCGCGACTCGCCACGACTATCTTGCGCGGACGCGTGATATTGGAACGCTCACTGGAGCCCCCCGCGCGATGACTGCTCCGCGCCAGTCTGAAACGCGCCATTGATTCAATACATATTGCTCCGCGCGGACAAATCCACAGGGGCGCTCCGCGTGACACAGGAACCAGCCTAAAGGGCATTTACCCACATTTTTGCCGTGCACCGATATATCTCATGGTGACTTGACTGTACTAACGGCAACACATCGCAAATCGACTGCTAGCCTAATTATATTTAGAAAAGCAGCAGAACTTAACCCCAACTGGTCAGATACAACTTGTGTCCAAACATCCTGATCATCATCATAAGGCAGCCTAACAATCTACGCCCTACCAGCTAATGGCACAAAGAAATCTGCTAGTAGAAGCCGTTTCCGAAACTACCAGCTGTACCAATTGTAAAAATTTTGCTACCAGGAGTCCATAACTATATAAGAAGTTACCTGTCAGGCACAGCTCGTGTCCAAACATCCTGATCATCATCATAAGCCAGCCTAGCGATCTGCGTCCTACCAGCTAATGGCACAAAGAAGTCTGCTAGTAAAAGCCATTTCTGCTACCAGGAGTCCATAACTATATAAGGGGTTACCTGTCAGGCACAGCTCTTGTCCAAGCGTCCTGATCATCATCATAAGCCAGCCTGGCGACCTGCGCCCTCCCGGCTAACGGCACGAAGGAGTCCGCCAATAGAAGCCGCCTGCGTAGTCCCGCCACGAGGGCCGCTTGTAACGCCTCGTGTTCTCGTCGTTCCCCGTCGTGAGCCTCGCGTAGTTCCACCATCTCCTCGCGAAGGGCCGCGTATTTCGTGACGCATTTCTTTAATCTGAAAAATGAGACTGATTTTAAACTAAATTCCTTTAAGTTCAAGACAGCAAAAAGAACGAAGTCCCACGAAAAGGCATTTTTTTTATATATCGTTTAATTTTGTGAAGGGCAATTCCTAAATTATCACTTAACTTCTCTTATGTTTAACGTAACGTTGCCGCCACCAGGGTGCTTAGACAAGTTGCCAATCGCTAACACTTAATCGTCAATCGTAAACGAAAGGCAGCTAACTGTCTTTGTCGCACTAATATGAAAGAGTGACAGAGAGGGAAAACTACGATAAGCTACTAAGCGCAAGTGATTGGCAACTTGGCTAAGCATCTAGAATGTCAAACTCTTAAACTGCTCTCCCTCTTTATTTCCTCAGGTAATAGTCATTTTATATATCTAGAGGAAATTAAGACAGTCTTAAATGTCTACGTCTAGAATTTCCAGGTTACCCAACAGCAGAGTTGAGCAAAAATAATTAGTATGATTACTTCTGTAAATTACATTTGTATGTGTACTTTGTAATCTAGATTAAAGTAATCGAAAGCAGTAAATTACTTTTTGCCCGACTGCCCAACAGACCCAATGACACTTACCTCTGCGTCTTATGATCGACTTCCTGCTGTAGCGACGCGAAGGTCTGCGTCACAGACGCCGTAGTCTCCTCCTCTAAATCTATCTTCTGCTGCATTTCCACCTCTCTCTTCTTCCTCTCCGCTATCTCCATGTTCCTCGCATCCAACACTGCCCTGGATTGACGCAAATCGTCGAGTAAATCCCCGTCTCCGCCGCCGGAAACTAAACGTTCTTCTAGTTGCCGGATCTGGTGTTCTAACTCTTCGGTCTTGCATTTTTCCTGCTCGATGGTGGATGCCGCTAGGATGTGCTCGTTTTCGATGCTGACGGTGTCTATCGTATCTTCTTCGGCTGGAACTGAGATACATCGTACTTTCATGAACGCGAACATGATTTCGGAGTATAGACAGTATAGTTTTGGACTGCATCTATAGGTGCATTCAGACCAAACGAGCATTCGCTATTCTATCATTTCTATCCCCCACTCTACGAAATCAACGAATCACGTTTTGTGTAAAGATCGAATTTCGTAAAGTAGGGGTTAGAATAGCGAATGCTCGTTTGGTCTGAATGCACCTTATGGGGAGTGATTAGATTTATATTACTATCAGCTGGTTGTGATTGTGATGGTCAGGCGTTTACCGTGTGTCATGTTACGCGTAACTTTCGCACTTGCACACTTGTTAGAGCGTGATGGCAAGACCATAATGAACCTACTGGTAGAAAATTAAGGCAATGTTTGTCACAAGCATGTTGCGTAGTTTTAACTCATTAGAAGAAAGGAGATTATGGAAAATGGACTAACCTGGTTTGCTGCCTGGATCCTTCGGCACTCATTTATGGCATTTATCCGCATCTTGTCTCTGCTCGATGAGCGTCCTTCCGTTTGGACTTCAATGGATATGTGGACTGACCTGGTTTGTTATCGGGTGCTTCCAGAACTCGTTAACTCCAATTTTCCGCTATACTTCGTTACTCGCAGATGCACGATCACCGCCTGTGTAGTCTAGTTCCATCGTTTAGACCTGGATCTGTGGACTGACCTGGTTTGGTGCCTGGATCCTTCGGCACTCGTTCACGGCATTTATCCACAGCTTGTCTCTGCTCGATGAGCGTCCTTCCGTCTGGACTTCAATGGATATGTGGACTGACCTGGTTTGTTATCGGGTGTTTCCAGAACTCGTTAACACCAATTTTCCGCTATACTTCGTTACTCGCAGACGCACGATCACCGCCTGTGTAGTCTAGCTCCATCGTTTAGACCTGGATCTGTGGACTGACCTGGTTTGTTGTCTGGAACCTTGGGAACTCGTTTCGGGCGTTTCTCTGCGGCTCGTCGTTGCTCGATGAGTGCTCGCAGGCGCTCGATCTCGGCTTGGTACTCGCGTAACTTGGCGTCTTTCGGGTCCTCATTGCGGATTGGCTTGTTCTTTATAGCTGGAACACAATGTTTGGTCAAACAATACTTTAAGCAAAATGGGTTAAATACACATCACTATCAAGGCGGTATTGATGGTAAAGGTGGATTTTGTGATACCTGTAAAAAATTATGTCATAGATCATTTTTATTGCTCATTAAAATATTGATATCATTTAATCAACTACAAGTGTTAGCCAATTTTCCTTCACTTATTAGTTCCTCGTCTCATTTCCAACATCAACAGACCAGTAGACACAGATAGACAATATATACTATCCTACTTTTGATAAATACGGAACCATTGTAAGCCTTATTCGTGAACGTCTGATCGAAGTAAGAACTCGTATTGTTTGTTCCTTTCGGTCTCATCAATATGTCTATAAGATGAGAAGGGGCAAACAATAGTAGCATGCTAAGTTAGGAGACGTTTGTGGATAAGTCGGTTAGCCACCCCCGGCAACCATGGGAAACAAAGAAGAGAGGATACATCCCATGAAAAAGTCCACCGATGTCCCGTACGAACACGGTTTTTCTCATAATTGTGGGTTTATCGAAGTGATATTTTGTGACCAGAGGAGTCAAAAATTGCTCAATAAAATATATATTAATAACCTAACTAATGACTCGAAAGAAAACTCAAATTATCGTTTGTAAAGGAAAACTAGCGTTGAAATTTTTGGATTAGATCCCGTTTCTATCCAAACAGCTACTTTTTTCCGGATTTTTTCGAAAAAATCAATGAAATTTTCAACTCTAAACCAATGTTAATTAGGTCAAATTTTCACTTATACCAGGAGAACGCGATGTCACCGAGGAAAAGTCAATTGAAATAAATAGAAAAAAGTGACAGTGACATTGATTATTTCTGTGAAAACCCAAAAAAATCGTCATTTTCATACATTCCCGAATAAAACTTGATTTTTTCCGACATTTTCAACGCAAAGGACAGCCTAAATGGTCCCGAGGATCAGTACCTTTGGCCCGATGCGCGTACCGCAGCGTGGTGATGGTCTCGTCGTAGTTGTAGGCGGCGGGGCCCACGGCCGCGATCATGATGGTCTTGCTGTTGCCGCCCAGCGAGTCCTGCAGGATGCGCGTCAGCTTCGAGTCTCTGCGACACGTATAGGGTATAGCTTCAATACTTAACCACGGTTATTTTTGCAAGGAACAGTCAACCAATTGGAATTATAGGCCACTCGGGAAGTATGTCAAAGTGACACTATAAAGGAACTTGTTAGATATCTCTTACTGTAAGTTATATAGTATTATAGCTATTATATTTGCCGTGTGGTGACGGCAGTAAGAATACATTTGTCACCACCCCAACTCCTCCTGCGGGTGTCGTAAGAGTCGACTAAGGGATTGAAGTGTCACTGACTATTCTACAAGATTGATGATGGGCAGCAGCGTCATCATAGTGGACACATTACTGCGATCGCCAATCCGCATGCCCAGCGTGGCGATTATTGGCATTAACCTCCTAATGCGTCTATACGCATAGTTAATAGGAGAGGCCTACGTCCAACAGTGGACTAACATAGGCTGATAATGAAATGAAATGAATAAGTTATATAGTTAGTTGTCATTGTGATTGTTAGTGTGTTGTGGTTCTAGAGTAGCCTGGGGTTCCAATTTGTTGACTGTATACAATTTGCAGGCAGGGGCAGGTTCTGAAATCACTACAAAATCGAAAGGGAACACTTTAAAAACGTGACCCCTTGTTCATGAACGTCTACTAACTTATGAAGCCAATACCTAAATAATACCGAAAGGGACAAACGATACTTATCGCCTTGCCAAGTTAGAATAGACGTCCTTTATAAATAAGGGGTCAAGTTTTTAAAGTGTTGCCGTTCGACTTCTTTTACGAACACGTCTACTTTGTTCAAAAATTCTCATTAGCCGGGAGTTTTCCCAGCCCGAGCATTTGCGGGAGGAAATTTCTTTAAAATTGCACTATAAGTACCAGGGTACCATAGGGTTCAGAAGTCTCACCGGTAAGGGACATGGGGACTATTCTCAGCCAGCGCGGAGATGACATTCCCCAGCGAGGACAGCGCCTGGTTGATCCGCGCCGCCTCCCTGAGTCGATCGCCGCCGGCGCCAGTCTTGCGCTGCCGCTCGCTCCCCGCCAGGTCCACCAGATTCAGCTTGCCCACACTGGAAACAAATGCATAATATTAAGATGGAGTCATTCCCATTATTCTCTTAGGGTCCTGCCAAATCAATCGATGCGGAATCGTCTTAAGCCGACCGAAAAACGTTTTATCTCGACGGCATAAATTATTTGAAGGCATTTTCGCTCATGTACTGTCGACATACTTGACATAGAGGATTTTTCGACCGGCTAAAACTGATTTCGCGTCGATTGATTTGGGGAGATCTTTAGTCCTATCTATTCTGCTGACGAACCAGTAGGTGATCGGTCCACCCAAACGATGACAGATAACAACGAAATAAGAAAAAATAAATCTGTGCCACGTGGATCCTTCCATTTGTTCGAGAATGTTTTGCTTCATTCTTGATTAACACAATACTGATTCATCTTACGATATAAATGATATAATTGTTTATGTTTGAACTTTAAAGCTGGAAAACGTCAACACCTTTCTTCCATTTGTTCGGAATGTGTAAACACAATATAAGGAATGTATGAACGGCACCGCACTCATGTCAAACTGCGAGGAACCCGGAGCCTTAGCAGTCGATGACGTGTACATTAATTAGGAGTATTAGGATGTTACGTTTTCATAGCACACCACGAGCCTTTAACCTTTGCCTAGCTTCTTGCGTCGAAATGTGGCGTATAACGTGTCTAGAGATGCCGTGTCCATTTCTTTATCTGCAGCAAGGCAACTCCTGTGGCAGAGTTGGTGATAAACTTTTAGGCATACAGTAAACGATATTGATGTTTAAAGGGTGCCTACAGACTACCTGTTAGTATATTAGGTAAGCACCAACTATATATGCCATCACCAGCACTCTTCTTCTTCTTGCACTGGTACGAAATTTATTAAGCCTACAACTACCAACGTTTTACTACATCGATTCACGAAAAGCTTCACTTGATGAGTTGAGAAGTCGACAACGTAAACACATGTTTAACGACTTCCAATATCGATATTTTTAGAACGATCGAAACGGACGAATAAAGGCTGCATATAATATATGGAGATGGGAAATATGGGTCATCGGTTTATCGCCGCCGCTAATGCGGTGCAGCGTTTGGTGTTGTTGACCCGCAGTTCTATTGGTTACTTCCTTTCAGCTTCCTACCGCTGTGGCATGTTCCAACTGCAATCATCGAAAAGTATTTTTTTCGAAAAACGATTTCATAGGAGTGACAGATAGCTTGTATTTTTTATTTTATTTTTGTTAGCCCTGTTTTGGACAAATTATTATCAATTGGTCAAATTATTGTCACTGCACGATTATTATTGTCACCGGGTATTTCTTATTTAGATTTGTGAGTCATGTACAGAAAGTTAAGGTTATCTACACTTAATTTTCTATATTTTTATATATGAACGGGAAGCTTTGCGCAGGGGCTACTTAACAAATAAGTATCAAAATGTTGGACTCCCTGGAAACCCTTAACTTTCGAACATGGTCGTGACACACCTGTCAAACTAGATAAGAATCACCCCACCGTCAGTTTTTAATTATCCAAAATGTTTGCAATATAAACTTTCAAGTCAACATTTTATAATTTATAATAACACAACCATTTATCTGGTAATCGAAACTGTTGAAAATCTCTTTAATTCTAAAGGTTAGACCCAAACACACACACCGTAAATCGAAAATATCAAACTCTTAATTGTTATCGCAAATGAGCCGTCAATGTGGTTTCAAAGATGGTTGATGAATATATTCAATAACCTCCATTATACGCCGACTTTAAGTAATTTGGTAAGAAAAGTATGACCTAAGGCGACTAATACACTTTCCTAGGTCACTAAAGCCAACTTACATAAGGACAATAGCGATTGCTGCCAACCTAGTATTTAGGTCAATCCGATAGTTAAGTCCAGGGACATATTATAAACCTTGTAACATTATATTAAACCTTGGCGTATTTTACCGCCTCGCTGTATTTCAAGACATAAGTAAAATCGAAAATTATTTAGCCTGATTACCAATATATAGGTAAGTCTAAGTATAGAAAGGTTGTATTAATTCGTATTTCCTATACTTACAATTTACTTTAAACATGTAAACAACTAGTTACAGAATGGAGTGCAGAAATTCTTCCGTGGACTAGACCGCAGCGCAGATCAAACTCGACCATTTGGTGGTATCAAGTTATTTATCATCGATAATTACCTACGAATTTTTAGGTACCATCATGTTGACCGTTGTAGGTTTAGCAAATTGTTTCTATGCACCTAAATGAGCCGTAAAACATGTTCCGCCTAATACTTGTAGCATATTCATATTACAAGTCGCGTGGGGAGCACCAAATACTTCTGTGAAGCCGCGATGGTGCCTGTGACGCATGCTGGCATTGATTCATGCATGTGCATAGTTTCCTTCAGAAACGCGTCACTCGCGATATTTTTACACAAAAAGTTTCGCAAGCGATAAGCCGTTTCCTCAACCGCGGCCGTGAATCAAATGTAAAACAAATAAACATACCATTCAAACTTTATCCTCATGGCACTGCTCTTACACAATTTAACAAAGTACAGCTAATGACGAAAAGTAAATATTTACATCGCTACCGCAAGTGGGCGACCATCGATCGAGCTAGGAAGTTATGTCACTTATCACTTTGCTGTCAGTACAATAAAGCCTACTACGGCAAGGCCGCCCACGCTGGTCCAACTCAGCTGGGAGTGAGATGAGATGTGACGTTGGTGTTGTAGTGCGCTTGCGCGGATGCTGGATTCGATTGACACCTTGAGACTAGAAGTCTAGAACTAGAGCTTTATTGATCTTGTTTACACTTGCGATTTCATTAGCGACATTATTTGAAGTGAAAGACTTTAAATTATAAATATCAGATGTCTTATACCAAAGAAAAAACACCCAAGATCACCAACGTCCGAGGCTACACGGAGTGGCCCAGCGGTACAGCCATCAGCCACGAAAGCCGAGTACGTGGGTTCGATCCCCCACCTCGAACGTTAGTGATCTTGGTCTTTTTTCTTTGGTATAAGACATCTAATATCTATAAATTTTAGTATTGGTAATGTGACTATTAAAAAAAAAAAACAAATTAATGTGTTTCACGAAAACTTCTGAAGTGAAAGACTACTCGTAAAAGCTGGGCCCTTATTTCGTATTCTATATAAAAAAATATGTCATAGTCAGTAGGCGGCAAAACGGCTCACGGATCATCTGAGTCTGATGGTAAGTAACTATCCATATCGGTAGTCCATGGATACCTGTCCTGTGAGACTAACGGGTCAGAAGTGCGTTTTCAAAGTAAACTATTCCGTACGTAAAATCATGAAACACTAATCAATTTCCTGGCGGTTAGCCAGACTACAGTAGCTAGTAAAATATAAAGAGTG
>JALPQI010026386.1:0-12670 GCA_025490895.1 Thaumatotibia leucotreta | reverse complement strand
ATAGATATAGAACAAAGCATTGTGACATAGATATTTATTTTACAATGCAGTGTAAATGAAAGTGATATTTTTAGGGTACATTTATGCATAAAAAGTCAGTCTTATCTGCACGCGTGCAGGAGGGAATTTTTTATATATATTATAGGTACTATTTCCTGCACAGTCTTGTTGGTACTGCATAGCAATGTACCGAGGAGAAGTTTCATAAGTTGTGAAACTTCTATAGAGAATCTTATCAACAATTAAAATTCTACAAGCAACATATTCATGCCAAAACCACCGCTGTATGCACATGCCTTTTAAGATATATTTTATGCCTTGTTTACTCAATTGTGAGATATAATATTCTTTACAACACTTTTTTATAAGTTCTCACGGAATCATTCTCAATGAGGATTTACTCTTAATTTCTCACGAAAATTCTCGGAAATTTCCGAGTAAATTCCCGCAATTTTGAGAATGTTCTGCAACTTGTACATTGCTAGTACTGCATAGATTGTATCTTTATCCTCGAATAATACTTATATTGCAACATATTGTATGATATTCGTTTTTTAATATAAATTCAC
Organism: Thaumatotibia leucotreta; assembly: GCA_025490895.1. Lineage (NCBI taxonomy): Eukaryota > Metazoa > Arthropoda > Insecta > Lepidoptera > Tortricidae > Thaumatotibia > Thaumatotibia leucotreta. The sequence goes on along the minus strand of JALPQI010026386.1, from coordinate 12,101 downwards.
TCGTGGAGAAAAAGCCCACTTTCAACATTTGAATATTTAGCATATTTTTTTAAGTATAACTTATTTATTTAGTTCAGGTCACTACAGGAGGGTTTTGCCAAATAGCGCATTGGTAGTTCCAAATCATATTACATTTTGTGAACGCAAAGACAAATTTAATAAGCAGGAATATTCAGTAGAAAATGTTGTAGAGGCTGCTCTGACAGAGACGATATTTTAAGAGATACTTTCTTCACTATCTGTGGACTTACTTTTCTTCAAGTTTATATGCTACATGCCATATATTATTTTGGCATTCTAGCTAGTCTGGGATTTGTCGCCACCCCAACTCTTCCCGTAGGAAGTCGGCTAAGAAAGTAAAGTGTCACTGACTATTATATCGAGGATTGATGATGGGTAGCATCGTCATCGTAGTGGACACACTAATTCGATCTCCAACCCACTTGCCTAGAGTGGCGATTATGGAAATTTACCTCTTAATGCGTCCATACTCATAGGCTAAAGAGTGACCGTTGTCCAGCAGTGGCCTGATATACGCTGATGAGTGCTGACGTGCAGTAATGTGTGTAATGCTGGTCTATAATGATTTTTGAAAAATAATTTAACCAATTGCACTAAATGGCTCAAAAATGGGTATTAGTTACTAATAAAAGCCAGTTTTTCCCTTACGAAGTTGAATTTTCCACTGCACTGCTCCACAAAAGGCTCGCCTCGTTTTCGCCACTCCTCTATATTGAGTGCTGCCTTCCGTTGCGAAACGCGCCCAGCAATAAGCAGTCTTGCCGTCTTATACATTTCGTTTCATCGATTCTGTGATGTGGCATTCTTGTTTATTAAGTACGTAATGCAGCATAATATTATGAATAGCATTTAGCAGTTCCATTTATTCGTTCATGACTTGTTTACAAATAATCGTCAATTCCCTGATATCACCCCGAAACCTTACGCGGATAAAACATTTTAACTAAATATACTACCTAGCTACTACAAATAAATTTAGTATCATCTACAATTCGCTTTCTGAAATGCCAAAAGTTCAATTTTACCTTTAGAGGTGAACATAACATTGAAATGCTTTAATACCGGTTCTAAATTAATTTTGCATCATTCATTATGAATTGTGCATGACTGCGAATAATCAGTGCATTCAAATGAGGATCATTTCAACTGGCATTTGGTTTAGCTAATTTTCCAAATGGTAGCAGTTAATATTTAATCAAAGCCTGACCTGCTGTTTCTGTTAATTATACCTACTCTTCGTCTCTATTCCTGAGGAATAAGAGTCATTTTGATTGGCAAATGAGGCTAGTTCACGCTGATGTGCAAGTCGGCGGTGACCAGTGGTTGATTGCAGTTCCCACAACAGCAAATGAGCGTGCGAGCTTGTGACGTCACGAATTAAATGTGTTTAGAGTACATAAATTAACTACAAAAAGCTTGGAGTGCGTTCGGTTTATGATATAAAATAAATAGAAAAATAAACGATAAGCTTTGTCATAAAAAAATTCGTCGGATTATCTTTTTACCAAGTAAAGGCTCAACTATTTTGCTGAAGATGTTACAACATAACCTGAAAATCATCCTTTTGTACGAGCAGTACATATGTGTGTATTTATTACGGTATTAGTAGTACAGCGTTGCGTAACACTAATCGTCATTATTATCCCTTAACCACCTACGTGCGGTCTCACAGACACTGGATGATTCAAAATTGACAATAACTGAACGCAAGTACATCTCTGACGCCTCTGTGACCTTGTACCTTTGCCTGGCCCCTCCGCAGTGCTGGCTATGCTGTCGACTCGTTCAGACGTGCACTCATTTGGATTTGGTGACCAAGAAAGTAGCATCGGCGGTCCGTGAGACCGCATGTAGGTGGTTGCGATACATTTGTAAGTGTCTCAGTGACCGCACGTAGGTGGTTGTGTTATTTAAATTTCATAATAATTGTTACTATAGTTTGACACAATTTTGAAAAAAGGTTCAAATTTATGAAGAAACTGGACGAAAAATTAGCGAAACTATTTAGAGTGTCGTGCAAATAATCAACGTCTTCCGCGGGACTAGAAAATTGCTTTGAATTTCAATGTTCGAACAAATTGTGTGTCGCCGGCAGACAAAAATGGTTATTTTAAAAGCATGTAATTTTACAAAAATAACTTATTTGTAACCATATTAGATAGTTTAATAGCATTTTTGATTGTTCAATTTTATTTTTTTATAATGAAAAGTTTTATATAATGTTCTTTAATTTTGTGATCTCATATCCTGAAGGATACTTAGTTTTGTAATCGAAAATACAACGAGTTAATAAATATGTTAAGTTTGAAATACAAAATGTTGATTATTTGTGTATTCTTGTTGATTAATAAATGCCTCAAACAATTTAAAGTGTATTTAATATATTTAAACCCCTTTCAGTCACGCCAAAGTAAATAAATCAGGTCCCATAAGAAGGAGCGGTCTCCATGACCGCACGTAGGTGGTTGTGTGATGCAAACAGGACGTAGGTAGTCAAGGGTTATATATCTTAGACACTGAATCAATATCAAAGCTCAACCACAGTTTGATTCCCATATCAGCCGTCGACGTGAAATGCCCAACCTAACCAATATATTTTGGCACATTCCGAGAAAATTCTCATTATTGTAAATACGAGTAAGTTGTAAATCACTATTTGATTTTCGCTCATAAATATTTTAACCACTGACGAGAATTAATCACGCAGGTACACTTATATTTATTATATTCATTGAAACTTTCACGATTATCACACATATTTTCACTACAAACCGCTCTTAACGTCATACCCAAAAAGTTAGGATAAGAATGATTAAACGTAAGTTTACGCGATCAAGAACTAGGTACATTTATTTTTATTATTCTGACGTTTCCGGCGCCAGTTCAGTGACAAAACTAATATTTAGAAAACGAAGCCTATCGTGACCAACGGTAGAACATGGTTGTAACAGATACATATTAGCAGTCTCTCGAGATCAAAACTATACAACACATATTAATATTGATTTAAACTTTCATGATTATCACTAATATTTTGACGACAAACGGGCCTTTATCGCGTCAACTTACGTTTAATCCTGTCTTTTGGGCATGACGTTACACCCGTGGTCACAGGCAGACCGGGGCAGTTCTTCAGTCTCAGACCTACAATTTCAGCAGATGCTTGAATATTAGTATGACTAGACTGAAAGCTGTAGCTGGGTCACGTTTTATGAAGTTACATTTTACAATTTCGCTGTTTTCCTCTCTAACGCACGCACATATTGGCTAGAAAGAGAGGCAAACAGCAAAATTGTAAATAACTTTATAAAACGCTACCCAGATGGACCCCGCAGACCCACAATACTTACGGCTTATTTCACAATCCGCGGATTTATTTATCCCAATCATTTTTATGCTTGTAAAAAAAGACCAGCTGGTGGTCAGCCTTGAGGGACCCTAATCAAGATAAAGAAGAATGGATCGAGAGACGATATCTCGAGTCGAGTGCTCGTCTGCGATTGGTGAATGATGAACTCTGCGATGTGTACGTGTATTGTATAATCGCGAAATAATTCGTGATTGACATGTGTTGATTGTAGGGCAAATGTCATGCCATGTTCATGGGGATGGAACTAATTCGCAATGTGTATTATACCTATAATCATTATTCGAATTTAATTTAGTAGCAACGGTATACATTTTCAGTATTTGGCACTTGCAGTGATAGGAACTGTGGGAGGTGCAAGTGTAAGAAGAAACTCAAGAGGTAGATTTTGAAGAATAATCATTTATATTATATTTACGCGGTGCACGAGCGTGACCCGGAGGCCGGAGCCTTGTAACACACCCCCCTTCTATATACTAAAGCCCCCATATATAAATAAATATACGCTCTAACACCTAACCTACTTCACCAGAATATTAAACAAGAAAATCTGAAAATTCTAATAAGAAAATCTAGAATTCTAATTACCTACTTCTAATACTGCTTTATGAATTAATAATAAATAATCAAATAAACTGGAATAAATAAAGTTAATATCTTGAATTGGATCAGTAATTTGGCCAAATGATCGCTAGTGTGTATTTAGAAACCCTTTGTTGTGTCCGTTGTCAGTAACCGAAATCCTTTTCGCATATAGGTAAGAGTAGAGTATCTTAAGACGTATATTTAATCTAAGTGTAAGAAATAATTTAAATTAAGAAATAATATGTCAGAATATAGGTAAGGTAAATGTCAGATGTAAATTATGTCATAGTTAATTTGTCAGCTAGAAAGAATGTTGTAAAGTATGTAAAAATAGTCCAATTACATGTCACAATATAAACAAAGAAGTTATAGTTAATTTTATAATGAAAATATTTTTATTTGGGGGTTAGAGATACTGCCCCGCCCCGCAGCATCCGTATCCATCTTCCAGTTGCAAGGTCAGGATTCCGCCCCCGTGCTGAAGGCACTAAAGTTCTGAAGGAACTTAATAATGACATGACCTTTTAGTCCTTCCTGTCATTATTTTGTGACATTTCTTGTCTTGTATGAGAGGATTTGCAAAGGGACATTTAACATAACAAAATACTGGTAGGAGCAGAAGTATTAGATCCACTCTAGTTATCCAGAATTCTGTAATTTTTGCAATACATTTCTTGTATTGGTTTCAATGAAATAATATTATCCAAATTGTAGGTGTAGCCATTTTGTATCATACTTTCAGACCAAAATAAACTACGATCTTACTGCGATCTAGCCTGGGTAAATTACTCATTGAAAATTACATACCGTTACTAGTATGATTTGAGATAGTAGGTATGACCTTGTATTCTTAAGGTCGTGTTGGAAAATTACAGAACCATAGAAAACAGAATGAAGTCTTAGTACTCACTGCTAAGAGACGGGCAAACAAATATTTTCTTTTCATTTTCAAAAACAAAGTGCTTCTAACGTTACGACATATTGTGAGTTATAATATTTTAGTTTTCTCACAATATTTAATACTACCAGTAGAATAGCAAGGAGCAAAATATAAATTGTCAAATAGTATGTCAGGTTTGTCAATTTGTGTCATAAATAATTATATGTAATAAAATCCTAACTTGTCCCTAAACCCACCCTACATCCTAGCTAATTATACATTAAATTATAACCCTTAAACCCGTAATTAATTTACGTAAACAAATTAAGAAGCCATATATGTACCGGAACCTAGCTAACTAATGAAAATATGTAATGGCTTATACATCTCAAAAATTATAAAATCACTTGAATCCTACAAAACCTACGCCTATAATATTCCTAGCCCTAACAGCTACACTATCCAACTATTCTACCAAAGTATTCGCAAACTAGCACCCCGTGGTGCACATTTAATTTACACGCGTAATTTCCCGATGTGCAATGGGAAATTCTAGGCTAAAGCTATCTACTTCGGATGGGAAAACTCCATTAGACTAACACCCTATTTTCCCGTGTGCTGTTTGTTCCTTCTCGATAGGGATTGGGACAGAAAAGGAACAAACTGACGAATAAATGTGAATATATAAATATATAGATAAAAAGGACTAAGCAACTGGCTAATTTAGAAAATCAGAGTTGACTTTCCAAATCGTCCGGCACTTAGGGGTAAAACACCAGTCTCAATAAATGCTGGTAACTGTCTGGACCCACCAGATATTTACAACACTAAACCAAAGAACGCTAATTAGAAAGCAAGAACCGACGTTGTCACCGTTCTGGTACCTGTTCTTTCTCTCTAATTGCCCAGCTAACTGTGCTGGATTGAACTAGTTCTCCCTAACCCATAATAATTCAAAACACTAATCACTAAATAACTACAATATGCGACACTTCCAATCTAGATCATTAAAGTGCTAAATATCACTAAAATAATCCAAACCAAAACTTCACATATTGAAAACAATTAATGAATGGCACTAAAGTAGAAAACAAGAATTTACAACTTTTAATAGCCTATTGATTTGTAGCCTAAACTTCACCAATATTCTAAAATATTAGCACTTGCCTGGGCACAAATCAATAAACAAACGAGATAGCTACAATCTACTAAAATTAAATCAACTCTATGCACAAAACAAAACTTTACACTACTTTAAAACATCAAACACTAGCGTTATTCTGGAGCACAAAACAACAAGTAATTAAATAATTAAAATCACAAAATTTAACACAAAATTATTTAAAATAACAAAACGAATCCCCACAACTAGTTTCCCTATACCATGTCCAAAACCAGACCTTACTAGAATCACAGGACACTAGCAAAATCCATATTTCAGGACATAATACAGGTAACCTAGAATGACCCAAACCTGCACTATGAGAACTTCGTCCAACGTTCCGCAAGCTACCAAAAGATCAGAGATCCCCTCCCGAATTTGCTCGTGCACACGCTTTTAAACTACCCCTTCCCCACTAACCTATTCACACCTTCTTGCATACCATTGGTATTTTGAAAACCCATACTGAATTTCATAACTCCGTTTAAACTTTACAAAGATTAAATCGTATTTCTTAATTAACATAAAGTCCAATTTGACCTAATCAATGGGTGTGAACACATCTAGTTATAAACGCCTATTGGGCTTGACTCCATAGTTTTTATTTTAAACATTTTAGTTTTTCTATATGAACGTAAGTGTAGAGGCCGCCCTTTTTTAATACTTTATAATATGGTTCAATTTTGCAACGAATATTTTTGCGTGCGGCATTCTTTTTACGTATCATGTGACACTCGAAAAACCAAACTGATTTTCAGGCAAAAACTTATACGGTACAAGCTCTATGGCATTGAAATAAAGTTCAAATTGTTCTAATAATTAAGTGTCTTAAGAAATTGGTTTACTATAAATCACTAAGCTCTCCAAGAACTCATCTAGAATTTCAAACGATAAGGCGTACTTGTGTTATGAGAAAGAATTTGGTTATTACTATTGCCATCTGACACTAGTGTGGAATTTAACCGACTTTAAAAAAGATTACTATTATGTTTCATATACTGCTAACATGGAAAGGGGGGTCCTTTGACATGTTACAGCCTCCAGGGTGACTGAAATTTCTATTTTATTTATTACGTTGATTATAATGTCATAAATTTAAATATATAAATTCTATATTTAAATATAGAAAAATTCTATATTTATATAAACCCGAAAGTAACCAGTAATGTAGAGGACTGTTATACAACCTCTACAGAACTACTTTATATATTCTGTGACAGAACTATGGATGAAAAACTAATTAATTGGCTATACAAGAGCAGTTAAAGCTATAAAAATATACATCTTCCATCTCTTAACATATATTCTATTGGAATGTTTCAGATTCTGATATACCTACAGCTAAATTGATAATTTGCCAATAACAGTATTTTTCGAGATGGAAAGTGTTCGTAAAGGTACACGCATCAAAACATTTTTTTAAAGTCATACTGTCACTCTGCTTAGTTTACAGCAGAGTCGTTGGGCTCTGTAAGGAAAAGTACTCCATAATCTTACATCTTAAATCCTAACCGAATACGGCTATTCCCTACCATTCTCTAGTGAGCACGTACCCTTCTTTTGGACGCTGTTTATAACATGAAACATTTTTTCCTTAATTGTTCCAACTTCTCACTTTGATTAGTGATATTTTTCTTCTCAAGGTAGTGGTGAAAGGTAGGCACCGCTAGTACTTTTCTTTACGTGATATTGTGTCTAACGATTTTAAAGTGCTTCATCATCATCATCATCAGCAGCCCATAGTCGTCCACGGCTGGCAGGCCTTCCCCAATTTGCGCCACCATACTAACATGCTTACTTGAATATAATAAGAAGCGTTTGATTGATTGTTTATGAGACCTTTTACTTCTACAAATTCAATATCAGTATGTTTGAGCCGTGTGTGGTGACGGAAGTAAGAATACATTTGTCACTACCCCAACTCCTCCTGCGGGTGTCGTAAGAGTCAACTAAGGGATTGAAGTGGCACTAATTATTATTTGATAAAAGATTGATGATGAGCAGCAGCGTCATCATAGTGGACACATTACTGCGATCGCCAATCTGCTTGCCCAGCGTAGAGATTATGGGCATTTACCTTGTAATGCGTTTATACGCATAGTTAATAGGAGAGGCCTACGTCCAGCAGTGAGCTATCATAGGCTGATGATGTGTGATAATATGATGATGTTTGAAATCCATTGGGAAACAATGTTTGCTCTGCTATTTGTTGCATTAAAAATAGTTGCGATTTATTTTCATAGCACTGATGTCTTTGTAAAAACTTAAAAATACTTAATAGACAAGTGAAAAAGCTTTTATTCTCTTCGTTGAATGAACATTGAATTTTTAATATATCTGGTTTCGTAACAACCGAAATACAATAATAATTTGCTTTATATGTCCGCAATGTTGATTGTACCGCAGGACGGACGACCGTAATTATCATAAAGCGGCCGCAGCATTCCGCGGTCGAGTCCTGACGGGGCGTATATCTGTTGTCCTAATAGGGAAAACCGGTGAAAATTCATTACAGATGTCGCTAAATATTCTAAGTTCCTTAGCGTAGTACTTACTTAAACTGTATTTTTGCTCAGCTTCAGATTTGATCAAGATGAGTCACTTAGCAGTGTGCTGTCTCAGAAAATGAAATGACATAATTTTAGACATATACTTTGGAGATGGTGAAGCAGGACTTTATTGTGGTCACCAGACTATCATCAGTTAGAAGTTTTTTAATGGTAAGTAAGTACATACCTACACAATCCTTACCTTGTCGAAGAGTCTCTAGTGTACAATTCAATACTTTAAGAAATCTAGTAAGTAAGATAATTTAGTAAGATAATTTGAGGGTAGGCAAACAAACAAGAGCTAAAATTGTAGAGCTGTAATTGAATATTATATTAAAAATATTAATTTACATAATTAAAATATAAAATCACTTACATGTGATATATAGTGCCTCATTTGCACCCACAGCTAGTTATCACCACATTTTTCACTAAAATCAGTGTCTCGCCCTAAGTTCAAAGGTCACTATCTACTCTAACACCCAAATATGGATCACTTGCTGAAGTTGGAGAAGAGCATAAACGACATGAAGGCCATGTTCACAACTCAAATGGCCTCTTTTGAAGACTCCATAGCCTCTCGTGGAATCCAGGAGCCTCCGACAGAGTATGGTGCCTTTAAAGAATTTATTTTGAAATCGGTGTCAGGTCTGCAGCTTCAGATGGAGGTTGTTTTGAGAACCTTGGAGGAGATGGAGACAAGATCCCGTTCAGGTATTCTTCTTCTGCATGGTGTGCCGGAGGTGAAGAGCGAGGTTACCAATGCCACAGTGACAGCCATGCTTTAGCAGACCTTGAAGGTGGAGGGCGTCTCTGAACACAGTTTTTTGGCTTGCTATCGCCTAGGGAGGACTTCCACACCAACCAAGCCACGGCCCATTCTTCTTAAGTTCAATTGTCATAAGACAAGGAATACGGTCTGGGCTGCGAAAAAGTTGCTGAAGGGCTCAGGTCAGACTCTGTCGGAGTTCCTCACAAGCACCAGACATGCAGTTTTCATTGAGGCCCGTAAGCGTTACGGTGTTGGGCGCAGCTGGACCAGTGAAGGGCGGATTGTTGTGCAATGCCATGATGGCGTTCGCCGAAGAGTGGTCACGATGGCCGAGTTGGAGGCGTTGCCGGGGCCGGCGGGTACTGGGAACTCTGAAGATGCTGGAGAAGTTCCAATGCCAGCAGTGAAGTCTTCTGCGGCGGTGATACCCAGACCAGCGCGTCAAGCACGATTCAATGCGGGCTCCGGTGTCGGCAAGCGTTAGGAACTGTACTCGGGTGTGACCATAGTTCGTGGTTGTGTGACTGGTGTGTAGCACCGATTAGTTAATTTTTTTTCTATTACGTCACATTTAATTGTCTTTTTAGCGGTAGGTTTAGCAATTATTGCAAGTTTTGTAGGGGTAGACATATTTAAATATCTTGAATATTTTATCAAACAATTATTGTCTACCCTATAATGCTCTGTGACACTGACATTGACATTTTGCCATTGCGTTAGCGTTTCGTTTCTGCTCGTTAGAGGCGTATTTTTAAACTAAACTTGCTTAGTTGTTTATTTCATTTATTATTTTTTGTTTAGCTGCCGGCGAGCAAATGAGGTGGTTTGACTTTTAAGCCATTTTTTATTTTATTTTTTTAGCATTATTTTAGTTTCGATTTATATTATTTTTATATTTTCGTGATTGTATAACTTAATTATATTATTTTATTATAAACTTTATCCATTGTATTGAACGGTGCAAATCGTCCATTAAATACAAAAGCGACACAAGTCAAAAAATTACTTTTTACAGGGGAGCTGTTTAAAGATTTTGTATTCGTTTTTTGTTCACAAAATTTTTTTACAGCATTAATATTATATGTGTTATATATCAATTTGTAGGTATTTTAACTCTCTTTTGATGTGTTTGGTAATTAGAAAGTAATATGTGCTGTGCAAGCTTTTATGAGCGTATACGTCCGTTTTGCATAAAAAAATAACATTAACTCTGAATGTTTTTTATCCATCAAAGGCCACAAATACAAAAAAATAAGCAGTTATTTCATTTAAATCATACATAAAATCATGTCTTAAACATTGAAATACAGTTTTTTTAACAAAACTGAACAAGACAAAACTTTTTCTTACTGTTTCTTTACTTACATATTGTCAGAACATGTTTATAGGTACCGCAAAACCGAGGTTACTTTGATTAATTTTAACTTTGGTTACATATTTTGATGAATTTAACGGACGTACTAGTTTAAAATTCAGATATAATTATCGGTTTTCTTCAAGAATCAACCTGCTATATAAAAAAATGTGGTACCTTTAGTTAATAAATATAAAATAAATATAACGCGATCAAAGTTATATTGTTGAGAATGGAATTAATACTTTGATACCACTTATTTTTACTATAAACTGGAAATAGTCCACCTAAAAGCACGTAAATAATAAAAATCGGTTAAGTACATCTTTAGTTATTTGTTTTTTCTATGTGTATTGTATTTGTGTGGTGGTTACTATGACCCTATCTAAATGATCCAAATTGATATGTTTTGACGGTTTACTAGTTTTTTCATTAGAATTGATGCAAAAACTTAATTTTTGCCGATATAAAAGTATATCTTTCAATATTTAATGGTAGAGATAATAAGTCTTTCCTAAAAACCTACTTATGATTAGTAATAATGTATTTTTTTTCTAGACGACATGACAGTTTAGCGCTAGTACTTGGGTACTACCTATGTAGTGAAGCAATAGGCATGATGACTGTCAAGTCAAGTCAACATCTTTTTTCGATTTTTGAATGATTTACATGAAATACACAAAAGTAACGTCACGTTTGTATATATTAAATAAAAGTTCTGTACAATAACGACTGCAGTCTATATTTGAGTAATAATTTATTCGTGTATGATGCCGTGCTTAATGTCTAATAATTTATTTTAAATACAGTCATCATCCCTATGTTGGCATTCCCAAAAGTGAAAAAATAAATACTACTAATATAAGTTTTTAGATTCGTTAAAACATTCACCGGGGTTAGATCTTTGTTTGTTTTACTTGTATTGTATACAAATAATACAGTGTGTAAATCTAATACGGGCGATCAATTAAACCAGGCATGGGATTCATTAGTGTAATCATGGATTACAAGGTTTTTTAAAAGTTACTCTTAATTATGACCCCACAGAATTTTTTTAAGATTATCGGAGCAGCAATGTAGGTACGAACATTTGTTGTTGTTGATATGGCAGTTATGTCATCTGCTTATGAAATTAGCTGTCAACGAGTGCTTAACTCGCGTATGTTGCTCTACATTGCGCGCCGAATTATTTTGTATGGAAAATTTTGTTGCTCTAATTTTGAGTAAAAGTTATTTTAATGTACTTATTATGTCGTAAACTAACACCCGTTAAGAGCTTCGCCCGTATTAGACTTACACCCTGTATAATAGGAAGGTATGACAAATACTTAATAATCCGAAGTTTATGCCATTATTGTTTCTTCGTAGTCGCAATTATAGGTACACAAAATTCTTCCACACAATCTCTAAT
>JALPQI010026385.1:0-11136 GCA_025490895.1 Thaumatotibia leucotreta | reverse complement strand
TATCAACCTATAAAAACTTAAGCCGCCATTTTAAATTGTTGTGATTGGTTCATCAAAGTTTTGAAAGGCTATATTCTATAAACATTTGTCAAAGTTGTTGCGCTGAAATATGCGCGGTGTTAAGAAAAGCGCTATGTCCTGCCCATCTTGGAACAATAGAAAAATTGGTTTTGGGGGCATTTTTGAGCTGGCGTTAGACGTCCATGTTATATATGGTCGCAGGACACGGTGATACTCACCCGGCGGTGACAGCTGATAGCTGGGCGAGTATCGCCGTGTCTCTTTTTTTTCGTGTTTATAGTCGAAAGTTTATAGCTTAGTAGCTCGCGGTGAGACCAAAGTCTAAGCTAAGTCTAAAGTCAATTTCAAATGATTCTTTATCCAAATTGGAATTGCAACTCTTTTAAATGGTCTAAGTCACTCAAAAAATTAAAACTACTTCTAGGGGCCCGTTTCTCGAACGCTTATAACTTGTAATACAAGCGGAAGTCCTTATCTAATTAATAGTGTCGAAAAGAGTATTCCACTTGTATTACAAGTTACAAGCTTTTGAGAAATGGGCCCCGGTTCTAACCTTACACCAGGGGTCGGCAACCTTTTAGCATCCAAGGGCCACATAGCAGTTAACGAAATTGACGCGGGCCGCACTTTGTTAATATGTAGGTTTTGTTCGAAAAAAATACTCACATTATCGGTTGTCATTAGCAATATAATATGTGCGTATGCAAATAACATCTAACCGACAATTTTTTATATTTTTTAATTTTATCCGATAGGATTGGAAACTGGAAATCCGAGTGCGTGACTTTTGGACTTGCCATATCCAAAAAAAATTTTTGGATTTATTATACAAAAAGGCATTTACATGAAACTTTTAAAATAATGATCCGATCCCGCTGAAATTTGGCAAACAAGCACTATGTGGGCCAGGAGTGACACCCTGAAAAAAATATGGAAATAATTCAAGATGACGGCGCCTCGGAACAAAAAGCCGAAATCCCGAGCGTGCCAATTCTAAGTAATTTAAAGCGAGGCCGAAGGCCGAGCTCCCAGAAAATTTAGCTACCAAGCGTTCAACTATACCCCAGTAGGCCCAGTAGTTAAATAAACCTAGCAAGAGGGCCGAAAGCCGAGCTCCGCGTTGGCCGGAGGTCCGGAGCGTAACGATCGAGCCCATGTGTTACAACTCCCGTACTTAGGTAGACTTAGAGAGGTAGGTAGATTAGTAGGCAGTAAGTTTGGCATACGGGCATTATGTGGGCCAGGAGTGATACCCTGAAAAAAAATTGGAAAAATTCAAGATGACGGCGCCCAGGAACAAAAATCCAAAATCCTGAGTAAATTAAGCGAGCCCAAAGGCACAGTATACACCAGTAATTACTCTTCTAACAAATGAACGCCGCGCGGCCACGCACACAGGCGCACTACACGCACGCAGCGAGTACATGCAAATTGGGATAATTTGGGATAAGTCAGTTGGGGTCGGCCGGCCGCGCAGCGCGCTTTGTGTCGTATTGCGTTCGAGATAGAAAATTAAAAAAATGACATCAGTGCCGAACACATTACGGTATTGTAATGTTTTAATGATTCTGTGCATGAGACTAACGTATGCGGAGTGAAATTTGCACAAATTTTGAACAAGTAAAAACAAAATAAAAAAATTAAATTTAACTTGTGTCTCAATGCTAAATTAATTTGTACACAATTGTTAATTAAATTGGATAGTTTTGTCGGGTTTGGCATCTTTCGTTAGAAATTATGGCCAATTGAGTAGAACAATGTCGCACAACTGCATGTATTTTCCACAAGACACATTTGCTAAGGCCAAAATCGACGATGATTCTGATTTTTTAGAAGAAGGCAAGATTTGAAACACTGTTTTATAAAAATCTCGCATTCTTTTCGTTTCCAATAAATGATATTAGAAACCCTAGTGTAAAGTGTAATGTAACAATTTGGCTACAGCCACTTTTCAGAAAGAGCTCGAATAAAGGAAATTACGTTAACCCGAATCACAAAATCGAACAGGGAGCTCAGAAATACTTCTAAATATGACAACAAAATTGATGAAAAACATCCTCAAACCATGGGCATTACGAAACATAAACAAAGAGCAAGCCTATCAACACGGAAAATAAAAATAAACAACTTTGAAAATATGACTTCGCCATTTGATCAAAAAGTGTAAAAAACACTGCTAACGGATGTCACGGTGAACGACTTATAGCTAATTTCAATTAAATATTTTTAGCATAATAAGTAAGTATCAATAGACCAATTAACAAGAATATGAAATATAATGAGCAAAGGATTTTTATTTAAAAAGTTTTCCTACAGAAGATAAAATTAGAGGCAAGAAAAACGCTAACATTTGTTTTTTCGACATCAATGGATAAAGTATCATAAAACTAAAGTTATACACTTTGGATTCAAGTAGTTTTTTTTTATCTTGCATGAATACTTGTTAAAATCGATATTAAAAAACGTACATGTTCAAGAAAATAATAATGATATCATTTATTTATTATAATATTAAACTTTGTGCAGATTTCATTCCGCATACGTTAATCGATACCTAAGGTACATAATATTTAATATTATTTTTCATAATCATCAGTATTCAATACTGATGCAATGTCATGATGTGGTATTGTAGTACTCATATTGACAGTTATACCTATAGTACCTTTGTACCAAGTCGAATAATTAATTTTGTTCAACCCTGTGCAGTAGGTATCATTCGCGTCGCCACTGCCGGAGAGTGACTACTGGACTTGTCTTTATACTGTGCCAAAGGGCGCGCTTTCAGGTCGGGAGGCCGTAGACCTTGCCAAATGCCAAATGCCCGGAACTTCACTTGTTGGTCCCGAACCCTGGTAATTTTGGGCGCGGTTGAAGGCCTCGCTGCGGAAGGGACGGAACATTGCCCGAACCGAACCGATGTAAATCTATGTTAAGCGAGCCCGAAGGGCGAGTTTCAGGGTGGGCGGCTGAAGGCCCGGAGCTTCACCCCAAGCACTTCACCTCTAAGTTATCTAAAGCGAGACCTAATACCGAGCTCCGAGAAAATTTAGCTACCAAGTGGTCAACTACCCTAGTAGCTAAATAAACCCAGCCAGAGGGCCGAAGGCCGAGCTGCGGGTAGGGCCGAAGGCCCGGAGCGTCGCGATCGAGCCCACGCGGTACAACTGTCCTACCTAGCTGTCTTAACAAGCGAACTGGAGGGCCGGAGACCCGACAGTTCGCTTCGAATTCTCGCGAAGGTCGCAAGCTGAGCTGCGCGTAGGGCCGAAGGCCCGTAGCATCACGATCGAACCCACGCGGTACAACTTCCCTACCTAACTGTCTTAACAAGCAAACTGGAGAGCCGGAGACCAGACGGTTCGCTTAGAACCCTTGCGAAGGCCGCAGGTCGAGCTGCGAGTAGGGCCCTTCGGCCTTCGCCCGGAGCGTCACGATCGAGCCCTGGCGGTACAACTGCCCTACCTAACTGTCTTATCTTAGCAAATGAACTGGATTGACGGAGATCCGACGGTTCGCTTCGAACCCTTGCGATGGCCGCAAGCCGAGCTGCGAGTAGGGCCCTTCTGCCTTCGCCCGGAGCGTCACGATTGAGCCCTGGCGATACAACCTTCACTGGCTTTTTACAAGCGAACTGGAAGGCTGGAGATCTGACGGTTCGCTTGGAACCTTTGTGAAGGCCGCAGGCCGAGCTGCGTGTAGAGCCGAAGGCCCGGAGCGTCACGATCGAGCCCTGGCGGTACAACTGCCCTACCGAAATGTCTAACCAAGCGAACTGGAGGGCTGGAGATCTGACGGTTCGCTTGGAACCTTTGTAAATTTGTCACGGTCGAGCCCTGGCGATACAGCTGCCCTACCGCACTGTCTGATCCCTTGCGAAGGCCGCAGGCCTAGCTGCGCGTAGGGCTGAAGGCCCGGAACGTCCGACAGACGCGCGGCAGCCCGCGAGGCCGAACATGTTGATATTTCAAGAAATTCTTTACTTCGCCTCTGAAACCCGGTACAAAATTAACGTTCAAAGATAAGGTAGACGAATTTACTTTCACGGCAATACGTCGAAAAATGCATGTTTATTTTATGAAATATAAGAGGCAGGATTGCAGCTGGGCGCAAAGATAAATTGCATTGCGATTTTCAATTATTTATTATTTGAATTGTACCTACACTCTTGTTAAATTTTGTACTTTATAATTTTTCCCTTTTTTTCTATTAATGTGAATGACCTTCGATGAGGTTCGTGATTTTAACATACACGATATACAAAATAGTCAAGGAGGTCTACGGGCCGCAAGTGACCCCTTCGCGGGCCGCATGCGGCCCGCGGGCCGCCGGTTGCCGACCGCTGCCTTACACCATTGACCTGAGAAAAACCGGTGTGAAACTTGGCGGGTCTTGTTTTTCCAAATAATCATAGATAGCTTGAGAGTCGGCTGCCGCTCCAGCCGTTTAATAGTTATTTATTCTACATGGGGGCAAAGTTGTTGTTTAACTGTCGTGCCAATATTGAGACCTGTACCACAAAACTTTACAAGCGTTCAATTCTACAAAATTGTATAAATTCCCATACAAAAAGTTGACAATTTTGTAGAATTGTACGCTTGTAAAGTTTTGTGGTATAGGGGCCTGAGCTAGGGAAAGATTCCAAAATTGAGCCACGAGCGTAGCTGGTTGAAAAACTAGAATCTTGAGCATTACGAAGGTCTCAAGGCACGAGAGTTGAACAAACTTTGCCGCCAAGTGTAATACAACTTTTTTCCCCTCACTATCGCGAGGAAATATGATTACAAATCTCATCCAAATGTAAATTAACTTAAAAAACCATTTAAAACTCAATATCGAAACGTATCGTAGAGTAGAGTTACTCCTGGTAATTTAAATATAAATGGCTAACAAAGTCACCAATGACAATTGACCAATTTAACATGTGAGCTCCAATTGCGCATGTTTACTACGGTCATACAGATTCACTTATACTAGGCAGTAGTGGGCCATAGGAATTAGAGCAAGGGGAAATTACTTTGCCTCACATGTGAATAAGATGCGTTTTCACCCGCTCGTATTAAAGGATAAAAGAGCGCTTTACGAGCTAGTGAGGGGAAAATTATATTGTGACCAACGGTATTTTCTGGTGAGTGGTTACTGGTGTGAAACACTGTTAGATTAGAAACTTACTAAGCTTGAGATCTTCTTCCTGAGTGGACGAGGTTTCGGCGGTGAGGTGTTCTTCGGAGTTGTTCGTGTTTATCGCTATGTTGTTGTTCACGTTGTACATCGTTTTGCCTGCGAAAATATACAATGAACAACAAAACATAATATGCAATATCAGCATAATCCTTTCCCTCTGTTTTTTCACGGAAATATCTAAATTCATAATGCTGTAGGAATGTAGGTACTTCAGAATCCGTTGCTCTGAAGCTATTAGTTAGATCAGCTGACCTAAGGGCTTGTCCATTAATCACGTCAATCGATTTTGGCCTGTTTTAGACCCCTCATCCCCCATGGTGATAAATGATAATTGGTGATATTTTCTGGACCCCCCCTAGCCAATACGACGTGTAATTTTTTGGTAACTGAAGTAGTCATTTTAATAACACTTGAATTTACGTACTTGTTTGCCAACTACGAGGCTGTTTTATAAAAATGTCTTTTTTAACTGGCTATAATGCTGTTCAGCAGATTTGAGAGTAACAAAAAATTACACGTGATTTGTCCGATGACCCCCCCGCCCCTATGGTGATAATTGATTAATTGCCCCTATGGTGATGGCGGGAATGGCGCTACTACATATTAAATTGTAAGAAACTTTTTACTATAGTTGCTGACCTCCAAGAATCAACATTTGACAGATTAGTTAGATATAAGCCTCATATATATGACGTTCAGCTATGCTATTCTCTTATTCACACATTCGACGCTGCGTTTGTCAATAATGAGCTCGACGTCGAGAGAGCCTTGTCTAAAATCCTAGCTGTTTGATTTGATATTAGGAATCGAGGCTGTGAGCGAGGTTGTGGGCGAGTTCGTCGCTGTTTTTCGTTAGAGAATACGAAGTTCGTATATTAAACGTCAAACTCTCGACATCGACATCGACATTAGTGAATACCATTTTTAGGCTCGACGTTGCCGCAGCGCTGACAGCAAGGCGGTTTCCCTAGTGAATAACACTGCAGACTAACGGAGAGATCGTGAGTTCCCTCATACCCCACCTCACTTATAAAGCTTGTTCACGAAATAAAGTAGCTATCGTTGAATCAGTCTCCACTGTTACACTATAGTTCTATGTAGTTAAAACAGCCACGGAACTGTAAATTGATTCTTCTGTTCTATGTTTAACAATCCATAATCCAAAAGAATTCGCTTAGAAAACGTCAAAATCAAAATAATTATCTTCAGATATTGCTTAATGCAAAAGTTAACGCTCAAAAAAGTGCCATCTTCCGAGACAAATTCAACTATGTTTGGATAGAAATCGATAAAAAAAATGGACACGAGATTCACAGTTTATTATATTTGTAGTATCGATATTGCAATTAAGTTAAGACCTATTGGGAAAGTAAATGATCCAAAAATGGTCAAATGAGAAGAAACACTACTAAAATGCACAAGTTTAAATAAAAGTACATACCTAAATATGTATGCTTAGCACATGATTGGCGCGACAGTATCTCGCCGCGAGATAGTCTATCCGTCCCTCTTTTGTTAATATAGCTAGTGAAGGACGGAGATCTATCTCTCGGCGACATACTGTCACACCAATCATGTGCTAAGCCTGATGGAGCAATTGGTATAAATATCAACCACAACATCCGAGAAGAAAGGCGAAGAGCCGTTCTTTTTAATAGCATCCCTGTAAAAGTATGGTTTCATTTAAAAAAATTGAATTATATGGCAGTGGCTACTTTATTTCGTGAACAAGCCTTATGAGATTGGACTACTCTTACCTTTAGCCACGTTGATGGCGTCCAACCCATTCAAGTCCAGCCGCACGTCCCCCTCGGCGGCCATGTTGGCGGCGCGGCGTCGGCGCCGGCGCACGTTCTGCGCCAGCTTCATGTCGTACGCCGTCGCTGAGATCAGCTATGCTATTCTCTTATTCACACATTCGACGCTGCGTTCGTCAACGAGCTCGACGACGAGACAGCCTTCACTTCGACGTAGAGCGCAACGCTACGAAAAACGGTATTCACTAACATAGAACAGCTCGTCGTCGAACTGTAGGCGGTAACTCTCGACCCAGTGTAGTTCCAGCTCACGCCGCATTCGTCGAGCGCTAGTGTCGTTTAAAGTGCATTAGTGAATACCATTTTTAGGCTCGACGCTGCCGCAGCGCTGACACAGCGCTGTTAGCAAGGCGGTTTCCTTAGTGAATAACACTGCAGGAGGACCGCCATCACGCAGCAGACGCCGCTGGAAGATATGATGAGTCTTACCTTTAGCCACATTGATCGCGTCCAACCCATTCAAGTCAAGGCGCACGTCCCCCTCGGCGGCCATGTTGGCGGCGCGGCGTCGGCGCCGACGCACGTCACGCGCCAGCTTCATGTCGTACGCCGTCGCTGAGATCAGGAGGACCGCCATCACGCAGCAGACGCCGCTGGAAGATATGATGAGTCTTACCTTTAGCCACGTTGATGGCGTCTAAACCATTCAAGTCCAGCCGCACTTCCCCCTCGGCGGCCATGTTGGCGGCGCGGCGCCTGCGCCGGAGCACGTCACGCGCCAGCTTCATGTCCAAAGCCCGGATGACGGGAGCAGAAATGCACTTGTCACTAATACTTAGTTAATTATCGACTATTCTATCGACATTCATACCAACATTTTATGAATTAGAAATCTATTGATCAATAGTAGCTTATGCAACCGTACGTAATGAGAGGCATTACGATCTAAAATTGATAAACAATAATACCTAGTACCAGAGCAGAGGACAGTTACAAAAACGAAATGAAAACCTAAAAACCAGCTTGAATATCGTACAAAAGTTCAAAATCCAGTTGTAAAGATTACTTTTACATCCTCAAAGCGAAATTATTCACAAGAAATATCAGAATGTGTTGGCTAAAAAAGATGGTGTTTTAATTTTAAAAATCTTATATAATTTGATAGCTGAATAAGAAGTGGAACTACTAGAGAAACATAATAAGTATAATCTACATATTAATTTCAAATTATGGATGTCGATAGAATAATCGATATTTCATTAAGCACTAGTGAAAAGTTCATTTTTGCTCCCGTCGTCCGGGCTTTGTCATGTCGTACGTCGTCGCTGAGATCAGGAGGACCGCCATCACGCAGCAGACGCCGCTGGAAGATATGATGAGTCTTACCTTTAGCCACATTGATGGCGTCCAACCCATTCAAGTCAAGCCGCACGTCCCCCTCGGCGGCCATGTTGGCGGCGCGGCGCCTGCTTCATGTCGTACGCCGTCGCTGCAGGAGGACCGCCACCACGCAGCAGACGCCGCTGGAAGATATGATGAGTCTTACCTTTAGCCACGTTGATGGCGTCCAACCCATTCAAGTCAAGGCGCACGTCCCCCTCGGCGGCCATGTTGGCGGCGCGGCGCCGGCGCCGGCGTACGTCCCGCGCCAGTTTCATGTCGTACGCCGTCGCTGAGATCAGGAGGACCGCCATCACGCAGCAGACGCCGCTGGAAGACATAATAAATAACAAATAAGTAATACATATTTTTGGACATCTTTACACGAATCGAACTAGTCCTAGTAAGCTCAATTAATGCTTGTGATGTGGGTACCAGGCGAACGATATACAGTGTGTAAATCTAATACGGACGATCAATTAAACCAGGCATGGGATTCATTAGTCCTACCTAATCATGGATTACAAGGTTTTTTTAAAGTTACTCTTAATAACGACCCGGGTCATTCTCAGAATTAGGCGTTCTCAGCCTCAACTCCGTCTTGATTTTGTACAGTATGTTTACTGCTATATTATCTATAAAATACGAATCATTGAGTTATTTAGATCATATGTATACTTTTGTCCCTCATATATATCTATTAGTTCACGTTTTATAAGCCATTGTTTTTTTCACCAAGACGGAGTTGAAAATGTTGCGACGGAGTTGATATATTTTATACGGAGTTTAGAAATATGATATGGAGTTGATGGATACAGTGCTCTTAAACCTGAATGATAATTTATGTATTTTAATACTAGCGATTTGCCTCGGCTTCGCACGGGTACTATACCTACATATAAACCTTCAAAACTCATCAAAATCCGTTGCGTAGTTTTTAAAATTTATGCGTACAAAGGGACATAGGGACATAGGGGCAGAAAAAGTGACTTTTTTTATTAATTTATATACGAATTTTAAAAGGCGTGGACGAAAACAAACATTAACAATCACTTTGTGAATAACATAATACACGTAATAATACTTATTTTACGCTGACGCTCTTTTTATTTTGCCATAGCGTATTTTTCAGGGTTTTGCTTTATTTTAGCTCTACGCCTACGTTGAGCTTCTTTCATATACTCTACCGTAGGTTTGTTGATTTTCAGCATTCTAAGTATATGATACAAAAAAAAAATTGAAGTAAGTTTAACGAAAAGCCCTAGCTCTAAGAATGCTGTAAACGGTATCTTAAGTAAAAAAATCTATCGTTAGTGTTCAGAACGAAGAAATTGCGTCAAATTTCACATGTTTTATTTTTCTTGGTATTGTAAATCAATGTACTATGTAAACAGTACATGTCTACGTAAAATTCGCAGTAGGTACCTAATTAAAGAAAGGGAGTATAGGTACTTTAATTGTGCTTTAGCAGCAAATGTGATGAAAAACAAGTTTTTTTGCATGTGACTGCTCACTTAGATACTAAATACACGTATTTTTTCAACTCCGTCTAAATATTTGACGGAGTTTATTTGACGGAGCCTAGGGAAAAAGCTATTTTTTATTTTTATTTCATTAATTATCTTATTTAGTACAATGACATTACACGCATATTACAGGTAATACAGTTTTATTCATTATACTTAAATAGTAGAATGATCAACCACACCAATAGAAAAATAAATGACTAAACGGAGTTGAGAAAATGCAAGTGACAAAAAACGGAGATTAGATACTTACGTTCGTAAAATCGCCCAGCGTCGCCAAACGCACCTCCGTCGCCCAACGTGTCACAGACAAGACTGAACTGGCTCGCTCAATGCAATAGTGATGTGCGTAAAATTGCAAATAGTGATGTGAAATTTTGTTTTGCTTCCAATGACGGAGTTTAGTCATAAATTCGTACGCGCGGAGAAAAAATCATATTTCTTTATACAAGCAGTTGAAATAACAATCAACTTAACAAAATGTTAATTTGTTTAATTGACTATAATAAAACAATACCCTGTGTTAGGTAATAGTAGTGGTTCCCGAGTTGCAAAGGGGTTTGTCCCAAATTTTGGAGTCTGTACGCTTGATGGAGCATGATAAAAGTAGGCTTTTATATTTTTTTATTACTAGTTCTCAAGAGATTATCTTCGAAATTACAACTGCTACAGGTAGAATAAAACAAAAACTACCCTCCAACATATTTTTTACGCCATATATATGCAAGAATACAAAGTTATTCTACCCGACGCCCAAAAAACGTGCCCTATGAGAATGACCCACCCAAAGAATTTTTTTAAGATTTTCGGAGCAGCAATGTAGGTACGAACATTTTTTATTGTTGATATGGCAGTTATGTCATCTGCTTTTGAAATAAGCTATCAACGAGTGCTTAACTCGCGTATGTTGCTCTACATTATGCGCCGAATTATTTGGTATGGAAAATTAGGTTGCTCTAATTTGAAGTAAAAGTTATTTGAATGTACTTATTATTAGGTATGTCGTAAACTAACACCCGTTAAGAGCTCCGCCCGTATTATACTCACGCCCTGTATATACTACTGGTACTTCAATACATAGACAGCCATGACCAAGGAACAAGTATTTGTGATAAATAAATACACAAATAATGCCCTCGCCGGATTCGAACCCGGAACCTCCAGCTTCGTAGGCAGGGTCACTACACTACCAACTAGGCTACGGAGGCTGAAAAAACAAAGACGCCGCTGGAAGATATGATGATGAGAAAAACGCGAATCTAGATCCC
>JALPQI010026384.1:0-13812 GCA_025490895.1 Thaumatotibia leucotreta | reverse complement strand
GTAGATTGGCAAGTAATCCATTATGTCGACGAGTACCCGTATTTGGGCCAGATAGTTTCCTTCAGCCGTAGACAGGATAGAGAAGTCGAAAGGCGAATCCAAAATGCATGGGGAAGCTATTGGTCCATGAAGGGGTTAATGAAGGGTGATCTTCCTTTGACTCTGAAGCGGAAACTCGTCGACATGTGCATTCTGCCTGCCCTAACCTACGGTGCTCAAACTTGGTCACTTACCGAGGCGCAAAAGACCAAGTTGAAGGTTTGCCAGAGAGCGATGGAGCGCAGCATGCTAGGAGTTAAACGGATAGACCGAATCAGAAACACCACGCTGCGCTCCAAAACCCGTATTGCTGATGTTTGAGTCAAGACCGCCAAGCTTAAACGGGACTGGGCCGGCCATGTCTGCCGCATGCACCCAGATAGGTGGGCTAAAATAGCCACGGAATGGGTACCACAAGACAGGCGAGCAGCTGGCAGACCTAGGCGGAGGTGGAGGGACGACCTGGATACGTATCTCAACGGCTGGCCACAGATTGCTCAAAACCGGGAAGATTGGAGACTTAGGGGGGAGGCCTTTGCCCAGCAGTGGGACACTATACAGGGTGTTTGGTTAGCGGTGTCGGAGCTTTTAAGGGCTCAAACTACAATCAATTTTATCGATAAATTACCATACAATTTTTTTTTTGTGCCAACGATAATTAAATGGCGGCCATTTTAAAATTTCAAACAGACGAATACGGGCGCACGTGATATTTCTGGAATTATACGTTTTTTATCGGTCCTATCCCTGCAAAAAAATCTAGTTAGAGAGCTCATTAGATAAGCAAACTAAATAAGCTAATCATTTGACTCAACTATTTGAACAACAAGCCTAAAAAAAATTTTAAAATTAATAAAATATTTTAAAATAAAAATTAAACCGCCTTCAAAAATTCGCCTGATCTAAAAAGTAAAAAATAATTTTAGTTCCTACTTCTTAGGATTTCCTACCCAAACCTTTAAACATTTTACCCTATTCATTGAAATAAAATATTATGGCTAGGTACCCTACAGATTTCTTAGAAGTCGGTGCCAAGCCAAATAGGTACGTTCATAGTTATATATTAGATAGAGCTTTGTACTGCCCGTACTCCGATTATGCTTTTATTAACAGTATGATCTGCCTCAGTAATTTTGCTGAAAGCATAACAGGAGTGATAGTAAGTTACAAAGCTCTATCAAATACTTATACTCGCGAAGTGAACATATTTGGCTTGGCACCGACTTCTAAGAAATCTGTAGGGTACCTAGCCATAATATTTTATTTCAATGAATAGGGTAAAATGTTTAAAGGTTTGGGTAGGAAATCCTAAGAAGTAGGAACTAAAATTATTTTTTACTTTTTAGATCAGGCGAATTTTTGAAGGCGGTTTAATTTTTATTTTAAAATATTTTATTTTATTCTTTTTAGTACCTTGTGTATTTTATATAAAATCGTTATTTTGTATGCTCTAAATACCTACTTATAATTAGAATGTATTGCACTGTAGTAGGTTAGAATACCTGAACTGGCTAACTTATATGAATACAACAAACATTCCCATTCCATTCCAATTATCAAGGAGATATACATTGTATCATCAGCAGGGTATGAATAATTTCAAAGATTATAGGTAACAGCCTTTAGCATGCCTATATTATTTAAAGAATCACTAACCGCTTACCAACATGTCATAATCATAACTACTAAGCAAACACTTGAATAGATCTCGAAAATGTATGACAGTTGTTATATTATCCTCCAAACAAAGAATTATCCTCCAACTCCTAATCGTTAAGGAGTTATACCTTTCATCATCAGCTCACCAACATGAGGCTATGACCACCTAAAGGCAAATACTCAAATAGCTTCCAAAATACATGAAATATGTTATATTTAAAGAATTATCCCCCAACTCCTAATCTCTAAGGAGTTGTACCTTCCATCATCAGCTCACCAACATGAGGCTATGACCACCTAAAGGCAAATACTCAAATAGCTTCCAAAATACATGACATATGTTATATTTAAAGAATTATCCCCCAACTCCTCATCTCTAAGGAGTTGTACCTTCCATCATCAGCTCACCAACATGAAAGGATGATCACCTAAAGGCAAATACTCAAATAGCTTTCAAAATACACGGAATATGGTATATTTAAAGAATTATCCCCCAACTCCTAATTGCTAAGGAGTTGTACCTTCCATCATCAGATCACCAACTTAAGACGTTCATGACTAGATGCAAATACTTGATTAGTCTTCGAAAATAAATGAAAAATGCCATGTGTGCTTACAACATTTGAAGAGTTCCCTCGATTTGTCCAGGATCCCATCATCAGATCTGAATTCGGTGACAATGGGACTAACTAGAAGGTATACCCTTTCATACAAAAAAAGAATTTTCCAAATCGGTCCACGCGTCTTCGAGTAATCGGGGAACATACATAAAAAAAAAAAAGATTTCGACGAATTGTAAACCTCCTCCTTTTTGAAGTCGGTTAAAAATAGTAAAAAATTCACCTTAATTTTTCAATTAATTTAATTTTGCATGAAAACTGGGTCGTTAAGATAGGTTTTTGGTGTTGTTATTTATTAGTACAGTATGTTAGCTAAAAAATAACACCATGATTACAGTTATACCTTAAGTACTTTAGGAATTACAAGTGCTCAAACATACACCAAAACAGCTGCATTTAGCGTTCCCGATGCAAAATCTATAAACAAATGAATGTCAGCAGTGTGCTGACTAGTAAAGTGGCCGCCTTCCATCCATCCAGTGCATGTTTGAGCACTTGTAATTCCTAAAGTACTTAAGGTATAACTGTAATTATGGTGTTATTTTTTAGCTAACATACTGTACTAATAAATAACAACACCAAAAACCTATCTTAATGACCTAGTTTTCATGCAAAATCAAATTAATTGAAAAATTAAGGTGATTTTTTTACTATTTTTAATTTTAAAATTCTTTTTAGCCCTGTTGTTCAAATAGTTGAGTCAAATGATTAGTTTAATTAGTTTGTTTGTCTAATGAGCTCTCTAACGAGATTTTTTTTGCAGGGATAGGACCGATAAAAAACGTATAATTCCAGAAATATCACGTGCGCCCGTATTCGTCTCTTTGACATTTTAAAATGGCCGCCATTTAATTATCGTTGGCACAAAAAAAAATTGTATGTTAATTTATCGATAAAATTGATTGTTGTTTAAGCCCTTAAAAGCTCCGACACCGCTAACCAAACACCCTGTATATTAATAATAATATTTTTTATTTTATTTCTTTGCTCTTTCATACATTAATTGCAAACAAATAGTATAGTTACTTTTACTAAAAATAGTACAAATATTTTAATAAATTCCAAATTTATGACATTTGAAGCAAAAAATTGATTTTTAGGGACAGATAACTCGACTTTTGCTATGAGAGTCCTGGCAACACTGATCGCATTAGTCAAACCATAGACATATTAATTTAATCTATATTTTATCTGTGAGTCAAACAAATATGACACATTGACAGATGACACAGATAATATGAACATGAGTGCATGAATGTAGGATTAATATGGATTTGACAACGTAATAATAATAGCAAGAACGAAAGGGATGGTCTTATTAAACTTTTAACTAGTGGAAGTGAAAAGGAACAATAATCGTCCGTCCTTATCACTGTGCCACTATTTTTTGTGTGGCACTTAGCATCTATGTGCCAGACAAATGCGTTGAATACGTCACTTACGTCTGGTGGGAGTGAAATTAAATGTTTTAAATGTGAAAGTGGACACAAACAACTTATCCCAAGGCTTATTTTGAACAATTTCATCTGTGTTTATCTTCTAGATATGGTGCGATGCGAAGTACTAGGCTGTAAAAGTAGAAACGAGCGAAAAATTGCTGACATAACCTTTCGCAGGTAAATATAGTGTTTCTCAGTCTAATTCTAAATTAAACTGTTAGCAAACCATTTTAAAATGTAAACTGATAAAAATACTAGTCATTAGAAAGCATTTGGGCCATAATTAACTCGGAAAAGGGAAATAATTCAGTGACTTTGTTATTGTTCGAGGGATGCCAGGGCAAGGAGGGTATAATTACCCAAAATTTTGGGGTAATTTCAGAATGATAGTTGCCCACGTTCGTAAAATTATTATAATGTATAAATGGTGGTTTGGCCCGATGGTGCACTTGCAGATTTTTTCTTTCCATAGAATTCTAATTATTTATGAGTAAATTAAATGTTATTTGTATATACGTTGTCGTTTTATTTTACCTTATACTAATTAAATTATCCGAATAAGTTTGCCCAAACTAGTTTGGGTAATCGAGGGTTTATTTACTATGTTGTTTGTGGTAAGTAGGTACATGTAATTTTTCATTCTTCTAATGAAATCGATGATGATATATATATATATTTTAATTTAATGTCGACAGGGTTGGGCAGTATTTCAATTACTTGTATTTGAAATACGTATTTGAAATACAAATACGTATTTTGTATTTGTATTTCAAATACAGCTTGACAGAGTATTTTGTATTTGGTATTTCAAATACCACACTCGCATGTATTTTGTATTTTGTATTTGAAATACTTAAGGTATTAAAATACATTTCCAGAAAATACATTACTTAAATGATTTTGTCTATGTTAGTCCCTTTAGGACAGTCACTGTGATCGTAACAATAGCAACACTGGGTGAATGTCATAGTCAAACGTCAATGTCAGTTGGCCTACCGCGAACATCAAAGTTCGTAAATTTCGGGGATTTGTCTCTATCACACCATGAAGGCTTCATTAGAGAGACAAATCTCCGAAATATGCGAATTTCGGAGTTCTAAATTCGAAATTCGTAAATTTCGAGGATTTGTCTGTCTCACTCTAATGACGCCTTCGTTTGAGTGACAGAAAAATTCTCGAAATTTACGAATTTCGATTTTCGCGGTAGTAGGCCAGGTGTCAAATCACTTGGTTCGTTTCGCGGTATTTATCTGGAGAGTTAAGGCTGGCCTTATAACATTAATAATAATAACATTTCTGGCGTAGCATCTAATCGGTGCCCGTCGGACACATCGAGGGCGATTGGATGAACGTTGTTGAACGTGAGTGCGAGAGCGTCGAACCTATGGAGGCAGTTGCCATCAGCCCCGATGACGTAAGTTGTGCCATTCGACCTGCCCAGAACTAGAAAAGTCCTGGACCGGACGGATTGCACAACTTCTGGCTAAAATGGTTTCGGTGCTCACACTCGCGATTAGCAGCGCAATTCCAACAAGCCTTGAGCTTGGTTCCCTGCCTCCTTCCTTAACAACAGGTGTAACCTTCCTGCTCTACAAGTCCGGTAGTACCACGGAACCGAAAAACTACCGACCCATCACGTGCTACACTCTACAAGCTCCTTACATCCATTTTGAGATCAAAAATTAACACGCACATTGTTGCGAACAATGTTCTGGCCTCTGCTCAAAATGGATGTAGGGTTGGGTCCCGTGGTACTAAAGAACTCCTCCTCATCGACATGACCATTTGCCAGTAAGTCCGGCGTGACAAAGGGGCCCTTTCCGCCGCTTGGATTGACTACAAGAAGGCCTATGATTCGGTGCCTCATTCATGGTTGAAAAGGGTCTTGGAGCTGTATAAAGTTGATGCAGCTTTAAGATCCTTTCTCGGCGCGTGTATGGGGCAGTGGACCACAGTCCTTCGTCAACCAGGAGGCGGAGATGACCCCTCTGGCCCGCAGGACTTCATAAGGATCGAGCGAGGAATATTCCAGGGTGGCAGTCTGAGTCCCTTATGGTTCTGCCTAACTCTGAATCCCCTCAGCACCCTGCTGAAGGATTCAGGACTAGGTTGCCGGCTTCGGAGAGAGGGTGAAGTCATTTCTCATCTTCTGTACATGGATGATCTCAAATTATTTGCGCCAAATAGCCAAGACTTGTTGGAGCTACTGCGAAC
Organism: Thaumatotibia leucotreta; assembly: GCA_025490895.1. NCBI lineage: Eukaryota > Metazoa > Arthropoda > Insecta > Lepidoptera > Tortricidae > Thaumatotibia > Thaumatotibia leucotreta. The sequence goes on along the minus strand of JALPQI010026384.1, from coordinate 7,841 downwards.
CACAGAAGTTTTCAGTAGTGCCATCAATATGGAGTTTGGTGTCGATAAGTGTGCGGTTATGCATGTGCAGACAATGTCGTTCAGATCTATCTCGGAAGCAGAAACCTATAAATACCTTGGTATGTCACAGTCTTTGGGTATTGGAGATATGGGAATTAGACAGGCGGTGAAGGAGCGCTTTTTCAGCCGGCTCACAAAAGTAATTAACTGTCTTTTGTCAGGAGGCAACAAAGTGCGCCTTCAACGCTTGGGTAATGCCCAGACTCATATACTCCTTTGGCGTACTAAGGTGGACTCAGACCGAGCTGGACGCCCTGGATCGAAGGGTCCGTACACTGCTCACCACACATCGAATGCTACACCCGCGCTCATCAGTTATGAGATTGTACATCCCGCGTAAATGTGGAGGCCGCGGCTTCTTAAATGCCAAAGACCTCCACAACCGCGAGGTGTACAATCTTAGAAACTATTTTCTTAACAATGAGTGCGGGATGCATCGAGATGTGGTGGCAGTAGACCGGAACCTCACGCCGCTCTCCTTGGCAAAAGAGAACTGCCGCAGACCTGTGGTGCTAAGCACCGCAGGTATGGAAGAGCAAGGAGCTACACGGGCGGTTCTACAGGGCCCTCACGGGACCTGACGTAGATCTGCTCGCGTCGGCGAACTGGCTACGATTCGGGGACCTCTTCGGAGAAACCGAGGGTTTTGCCTGTGCAATTGCTGACGAGGTTATCATGACGAATAACTACCGGAAATATATCCTGAAGGACGGTACGGTCGACATTTGTCGGGCATGCCGCCGTCCCGGTGAGTCACTCAGGCATATTATTTCCGGTTGTTCTCAAATTGCTTACACCAAGTACTTGCACAGACATATCCTCGTAGCCAGTATTATACACCAGCAGCTTGCTCTTCAATACGGCCCGAAATCCCGACGTTTCGAACACTTTACAAGGTTCGTGGACCCACGCCCGCAGACCACGAACCCGGTAAAGTGTTTGAAACGTCGGAATGAAGTTTATCCGTTTTCATAGTTTTATTTCACGTGTAATCCTCGCGGTAACCGAAGAAAATATTATGTTCGTAATTAAGTTTCAAAGAATAAGTATTTTGTATTTTGTATTTGAAATACATTATCTTAGTCCCTGTATTTTGTATTTCAAATACACGTCACCAAAGTATTTAGTATTTGGTATTTGAAATACACGTCAACAAAGTATTTAGTATTTTGTATTTGAAATACAATAAGCCAGTATTTTGCCCAACCCTGAATGTCGATAAGTTACTAAATATATCATTATTGACGAGTTGAAATTGAGAGTCGGGGATGGTAGAAGATAGTGTATACCTAAAAGTAAAAAAATGTATTATTTTTAAGTATATAATGCATCTTTGCTAGTCAATATGAGCTGTCCGCAAACCGTTAACACCATTCGTCAGTAGAATCCAAAAAAATGTAAACAATCCTAATAACTTGCATTATTCCATAATAAAACACTTTTAAAACAATCGTAGTTTTATTCCGAACTTGAAAGAGTTCACATACATTTTTAGTAAAAAATGGATATTTATAGTGGTAACCTAAAATTATATCTGCGAACGTATTTCACGATATGTTTCAAACACGTCAGATGCTATGGAATGTCAGCCATATTTGCTTACATTCTTTTTTTGGATTCTACTGTCGGTTGGTATACGTTAAAATGCAATCTAATTGTTATTCGGCAAAGATGTATATTTTGCTTGAAAAACGCCACGTATCTATGACAGTTTAAAATACTATTTCGTAAATTAAATAAAATAAGGTACACTAAGAAACTAAAACTCCACTTAAATAAACATTTGATATTACATTTTAATATTGATTCATATAATAGGGTAAATGATGGGGTAATTTTTCTCGCATGGCAACAATGCTCACTATATATCCATCCCTCTTAGTGGCACACTCGGCGCGGCCCCTCGACATGAGTGGCATGAGTGCCTCACTCTGCTCACCCTGCTCACTCATAGACATATAAAATTGATAGACCGAGTCTATTTTATCTGTGGGTGACGCCGGCAATGCCTGTCAACGATCTTTGTTTGGGTATACTAGTGCACCTAAACCGCAAATAGTAAAAGTGATTAAAATAAAGCTTTTCATGTATATTTCTGTTCGATAAGTGCACGGAATGTGATAAAAGTGATGACTTGTGTGGTTCCAGGGTGTAAAAACCGCCAGGGTTACCTGAATGAACAAAATAAAGACATTACGTTTCACCGGCAATTTAGTTTTGACTTGAATTTTAAGATTTCGAACCTTATTAATGTAAAAGTAACTGAAAATCTTATTCAATATTTGTTGTCGGATACATATGTGTAGTTTTGTGATTAAACCATTTGTATTTACATTCGTAATGTAATTATAAATAGTGGGATTCAAACATTTGTATCGCATAGTGTGGTACTTAAGAGACCGATCGTGATATCGATAAATGTATTGATAGTCAACTCAAAAATGAATCGATGTTTTTAATGTCCAACACGTTTCCACTGGATACTCAACAAAGGCTATTATGGGTCAAAAATATCAAAAACGCAAACGGCTGGTACCCTAAAGAGTATTCAAAAATATGCTCCGCACAATTTTAAGCTGTTGTTTCAGGCAAGGGTACGCGCATAAGTGATTACATTCTGACGTACTACCCACCATATTTGGTAATCATCCAATGTCATGTCAACCAGCAAGTAAATTAAGTTTAGTTTAATAATGACGCTCATGTGATACTTGTGTAGACTGATTAATTTAATTATAAAGAAGCCATCATACCAAAATTGTTAGGTATGCTTTAAGGAATGATAAGTCCATAAAACATGTTATAATGAGAGTTTTCTGAAATCACCAGGGCGGGAGCAGGTCCAGAAACTTGTCTAAATTCTATGTTTATAGTTTCTGGTTTAAATATTTTGTATGAGTTAAAAAAAATACAAAAAAAAATTTAAACTTTATTTAAAAAAAAAAAACATTTACTTAGTCTTTCTTTGGGGCTAGATAATTGTGTTTCTTAGCGGGACCTTACGGCTAAGTGGCGCCAACTAGTGGCATACGTTTTAGGAAACCCTCATTATGACATTTTAATTAAAGAAAATATTTCGTTAACTTTGTGATTTTATTTTTATCCTAAAATGTAGATTTTGAAATCACGATCGAAGAAGATCGTGATTTTGAGTAGGAAATAAGGTTTATTCCTACTGTATTCGCTACCTAATTTGGTAAAAATATTATTATTGACGATAAAAGTATACGATTGAAGACTGGACATCACTAATAGTAATGACATGTTATCTAGTCAGGTTGGTAGCATTGTTCAAGAAAATGGAGTCGTGGATGGAGTTCACGACCAAGTAGAGCTACTTTATTTGTCTCTTTTTTCCTTATGGAATACGTCTTGAGATGGGGTGAAGGATGACAATAGTTTGTTCATGTATGTCTTAATACACGGAATCTTCCCTATATTTTATCTGTGTGCTCACTCAGCCCTACCCATGAATGTAGGATTAATGCCCTCCCTCAGCCCGAAACGTAGTATCTTCTTAGTAGACTAGTAGTCTGTGGCCCGAAAGCAACGGCAATGTGACATGTGTTTATACTTTGTGTGTAATTTACATAAACTAATATAATTAAATCGACCATGACGATATTTCACGACGAAATAGAAATCGAAGACTTTGAGTATGATGAGGACGATGATATGTATTATTATCCTTGTCCATGTGGGGATAGATTTCAAATTAGTAAGGTTAGAGATTATTTGTTTCCAATTGGAATTACTTCACGCGGTGTTTTTAGTGTAAATCTGAATATACACGGCATTAAAATAAATGTATATTTGCATGACTTTGCATTTTACGGTTTTCTTTTCCAGGAGGAATTGATGGCGGGCGAAGAAGTAGCAACATGTCCCAGCTGTTCTCTTGTTGTAAAAGTTATATACGATTTGGTAAGTAATAACTACACTAAATTTTAAAACGAAGACGTAATAATGTACTTGAGTAATAATAATTTCGTAATATAAAACAACTGGATAATACCTGTTGCCTATTGTGGCTTCTTTTCAGGCCAATTGAGGCCCCAAATTTCAACTCTTCTCTCATTCATATGTATAATGTTATTCATTTGTCCTTAGGAGAAGTTCAAAGCAGAGGAAGAGGAACTACACAAAGCAGATGGAGACAAGGAAACAGTGAAGGCATAACATGACCAAGTGATTGTGTTTTGAGAATGAGATTCTTACATTGCCAGCTCTAAGTTTGGTGGCTTCAAGAAGCACTTCCAGATGGACAGTGTTCTGTGATTTATTTGTGATACTCTGAATAAAAGATCATTGGAAATAACATTGTTCATGATTAGCACTGACTCAATCAGTCATGTTTGGCCAACTTTTTAGGATGCTGTAGCTGAAATGTAACCTTTATACAGTATAAGAATTGTCACAAGCAATGTACACCCAGGTTTTGCAATATCAGTGTCACATTGCTGGTTTATTAGGGTTATTTAAAGGCAAAGGTGTTGTGTTGATTGCAAGATCCCAACTGTCCATGTTTTGAAGGAGATTGGACGTTTTGGATGGTATGTCAATGAAATTCAGCCATAATTTATAAAACTTGGGGATACATAAATTAAAGTGATATGTTGCAGCAAAGCTTTCAGTCTTTTCCCTGATATAAACTCAAACAAATTGGAACCCTAGGCCACCCTAGAATTGTGCCATAATGACACATATTAAGTTGTTAAGTGATTTCATACAATTTGATCTATGGCGTCACTTTGACAAAGTTCCAGAGTGACCTAGGGTTCTAATTGGTTGACTGTTTACACTACTTTTGTTCTGTACACTTCATGTTCTGATAAAAAAAATAATTCCAACATGAAAGTATTTACAACTGAATTAAAATCTTGTGTTATTTTTGGGACACAAATATAATTGATCTGATCCAGTCTGGTCCTTTCTCCGGTGAGTTTTCCAGGAAAACTAGTGTTAGCACGTATTTCAATGAAGCTTGTTTGCCCAGGTACTGCAGTGTTACGGCTTCACAATGAACACATCATAACCAGGAACTGCCCATACAAAAGTATAGTGGCAATCCTCTGGTCCTAGTTAAGTAAAAAGTGATAACCAAATGAAACTATGTTACTGTTCAATAGTTCTATTTTACACTCCACAAATAATAAATGCATTTAACTTAAATACTAAGAACAAAACTAAAATAATATGTAGGTAATAAATAAGTCATTTACACAGTTAATAAAAACGAAGGTTGACTAGTTATTTAAAATACTTTTAAGCTACACTCACTTGTATTGTCAGTTTGTTCACAGATCACATTATGATGTTTATAAATGTTTGATACCCCTATTGCCAAGGAACCCATCCAATATTGGCAATAGAGATATTAACATTAATAATAAGGCCTGCTCCAACTAACAACTCACGCCTAACTTCTTACAGAATATGAATTAATATCACGGTTACAGACATGCTACATTACACAATTTCATCTTTGGATCAATCTTTATAATTATTATTTTATTACACACCATGAGGGTGTAAGTTTTCTAAGTAGACTGTTTTTTTTTCTTAGCAAATGTAAATGGAGGACAAGCTTGAATTAAACATTTATTATTGTTCAATTTTATAACGATTTTTATGAGTACTAAAACTATTTTATAAAAATATTGGAAATGTAATTAAACACATCTCTTTAAATATGTACATAAATTTACCACAAGAAAGCATAATGTTTAATTTCATTTAACACTAAAATTCACTCAATTAACAGATCTAAATGAATTAATTTATCAGTGTTATTTATTTTATTAATTGTAGTTAATGGAGGGCCATTGCAGCTAATAATTATTTTGGGATTTGAGCCACTTTAAAGTGTTAAGCCACTGAATTTGCAATGATTCATGATAACGTACATGGTCCTTTAAATTATTAACTTTTAAGAAATATTTCATATAAAATGAAATGATTGAATTATTTATTATATTTTTAATAGGTACACAATTTCATATAAAATAATTAAAATAAATCATTAATTGTAAGCTGGCAAATCCTTCCCCAAGCACACACGCAAACATACTCCTGGCAGGCGGGCAAGGCTTACAATATTAGTAATATTACAGTGCGAAGACAATATTTTTGCAGTGCAGGGGTTTCATTTTTAAACTTCACATCCTTCGATTACCACATCTCTGACTCATAAGCTCATAACGTAAAATGACTGAAATTGTATTACATTAAAATAGGAGAGATTACATAATTTAATTGATAGCTTATACCCCAGTGTAATATCATCGGTACAAATAATATTAGCATAAATTCTACCTTAATACGCAAATTGCACAGATTTATGCTCATTTTTGAGATCACCAATAACTAACTTTTGCCCCTTCAAGCTTATTTTGTGTTACACTAGGTACAATTGAATGTTGTTCCAAATAGTGCAAGGTTTATACAGGGTGATCATGAGTACCGACAGACTTTACCCATGCATTTTTGACGTCAAAAGAAAAAAAAAATTATACTACCTACTTATGCCATTTTCGTCAATCAAAGGCGAGTCCTCACAACGCATAAATATTGCGATACAGTGAGGAAATGTCGCCAGCATCGGTACAATGCCTACGTTAGGTTAGTTACATTTAGTTTTGTATATAAATTGTACAATTTTGAAAATAAAGACAAGACCAGTAAATCAAAGGTATGTCATGATGAAAAATCACAGTATGTCAAAAATATAATAATGTAGGCATTTAAAAAAATAATAACTGAGAAACATGTCTCTGAAACTAAGTCGAATGCAGAAAAGTTCATAATTATGACATTGTAGTCTTAAAATATGGGCAGGAATACACCTTTGAAGTTAGTCAGTAATCTCATTGCCACCCTGTATTTTGTAAATCAATCAAGTCTTCTCAAACGTTTATTTATTGTTTATTAATCATTTGGAACACAGCAGATAAGGATGCAATTATAGTTAGAACAAGTATCTATATTTGCTAACTAAGGAATAGAATATAGTAGCTCTTTGATGCATCAAAGTATGTACCTAGGTATACTTATTAGCCAAAAATAGGCCCTTGAACGTTGCGTGAAAAATCACATAAGGGGAACATAGTGTGCCAAATTTTCTGTTTTGTGATTTACTTCAATAAAAATTGCTTTACTGTGTTTCATAATTAGTAAAACAGTTGAGTGGAAATAATTTTCAATTAGCTTGGAATAAACGGTTGAAGCGAAACTTGATATTTTATATTTTTTGTATTAAACGTGTTGCATAACTTCAAACTCAAATAAATCAATTATGAAACATTTTAACATTAATGCTTAAGCCAAGTTATGCGACGCAAATAGGATCATGATACACGAGCATAACATGAACAGAGTTCACTTTATGTGGTAGGCTGATTGATCCGAATCCCATGTGGCGACGGCGTGCGAGAGGGATTCAACGCATGTATACCAATGTCTGGCTCACACACCATAGCCGCATGCGAATTCGGCGCTAGTTTAGGGTTGCCATATGATAAAAAGAAACATCCCGATAAAAATTCGGACATCACCTCAAAAGTCCGGACATTTCTTGTAACAGAGATTTAGCAAAGCCCAACTGCCGCGCTGGGGGTGAAAATCCGGACACTTGCCAAGTCCGGCTACAATCCGGACCAAGGGTAAAAAATCCGGATGTATGGCAAGCCTACGCTAGAGTGGCATCAGAGGCCCTACCGCGAACCATGAACGATGTGTAGCCTCTCTGTCACACTTACGTACGAATTCACAAGTGCGAGAGA
>JALPQI010026383.1:0-16777 GCA_025490895.1 Thaumatotibia leucotreta | reverse complement strand
TATGGGTAGCCACTAGGGTGGTCCTTATTTTTTTAAGGTTGTAGGGTGTGCGAGTAATTAAAGGAGCTCTTTGCCCTTTGTATTGTAATTGTTTATGGGACACCGTCACACAAATATAATTAAAGTACCAAATACAATAGTTCCAAAACAAATACAAACTTTCAAATACAATGTATTTGGAAGTTTATTGATTTTGTAATGGATTACGACTAGTAAACGGTCGTCGAAGTGAAGATTGAGCAGTGAGCACTAAAACAGGCGCGCAAAGTCACTGGTACTAAAAAAAAAATACTAGAACTTTGTTCATTTCATGGGAATTATTTACCTATTTTAGAAAAGAATATTCCTAAGGTACTGATTTTAAGAGTCAATAAACCTAAAATAATATTGAAAATTTAATACACGTATTTATTTTGACAGTTCGTTGGACCTTACGCACAGTGCTGCCACCTCATCAGGAAAAGTATCAAAAACCCTCATTGGAATGATGGAAGCGACTTACAATAGGCATGATGACTGGCAAGTCAAATCAGCATCTTTTTTCGAACTGTCAAAACGATCACCATTATTCACCACTATGGAATTTTATATGAAATACTCAAAAGTGACGTCACGTTTGAGTACTGCCAAATGACTTACTCTTTTAAGTTCTTTTCAATTTATTAAATAGAAGTTCTGTACAAAAATTACTGCAATCTACATCTTAGTAATATTTTCTTCGTGTATTATGTCGTGCATAATGTTAAATAATTTATTTTAACTACAGTCATCATCCCTATTGTTGATAAAAATGTGAAAAAAGTGTCTACACTTGCTTTACATATCAAATAATTAAATGGGAGGGTGTCCCAGAGAAAATAGACTACTTAACCCATTTTTAAAGGTTGTCTTATATTATTAATCAATATCTGATAAAGGAAAAAAAAAATTTAACAAAAATTATAACTTAAAATTTAAACTATTCTAGCCATGTTAATGCTTAGATTATCTGTGTTGTGACGTCACTCAAACCGAAAACAAACATTTGACACTGTCACACTTATGTTATGTCAATGTCACAGCAAAGCTATTGCCTACATGTCCATGGCGAATTTGACTCGTATAAGATTCGACATGAAGTTAGTTTAAGATCCTATGACGTCACATCATGGCCGACACCGTTTTCAGAGAACGAAATTAAAAAAAATAAAACAAATTTTTCAATAAAAAACATGTACCCATCAAACACTTTAAATACACCGTAATCGAAAAATATTGATCTTTTCAATAAATACTACAGAAAAGAATAATTTTTTGCACTAAATTTGATATGAGTCAAGTAGCCTATTGCAAAAAGGGCAAACAGCGCCTTTATTGTCTCAAACACACTAGGTACAAAATAATTAAATTAAGGACCACCCTAGTAGCCACCTACTAACCTTTCACTCCCGATTGATAAATAAAACCTAAGAAAGCGAGCCTACATCATTTTCCGAGAAGAATCTTTTGTGGGTTCATTCAACTTAATACGAGTAGGTACCTACCTACGTATCTACATTAATTTAATCGAAAACATTCATACACATTCGGGTAAATGAACCATGAATTCGGAGCCAAGTAATGTAGGCTGCGATTGCTGGGAACCTATTATTTATAGTATCAACCCAGGAAACGTACTTCATCATTCCATATATGCTATAGATATCCACTTTTTCTTTTTAAGCTTCTACACCGCAACCTACTTATCATTAAAGGAAATATGAGTAATAGGTAACAATAACTTTATACCGACCACCCTAAATACTTATTAAGTGTAGATTGGTAGCTAATAATTTAAAATAAATAGGACTCAAAATACTACAATGTACGATAAATTACTCTAGAATCATAAAACTTGGCAGGATCAAATATTTTATAGCACAAGCTACTTACCTAAAGGAAATAATCCGAAAACCGTTTTGCGCTTATAGTACAAAATATTCTAGGATTCATAAACTTGACGCTATTTCTCTTTGACCTAAAAATGTGGAATATTTTTCGTGTTAGTAATTTCTTGTCATCATTGGACGTAGTTAAATATGCAGAAAGTATCCAACTCACACACCAATCTTCCATCTTCCATTCCAATTAAAACCTTTAATCAAAACGAACAAGTCTACCTTTAAAAGGATAAATAATATGGATTGGTTATTTATTGCGTAAGTAACTACTATGTCTAATTATAAGTTAAAGAAAATGGCTAAAGTCTGACTTCAGATGTAGTGAACAATCGTTTCTGATCGCTTTTTCATGGAAACGTCGAAATTTTCTTCGTCCCATACCTATCAACAACATACGCTGCTTAAGTTACATAAGTACTGTACTGTTCTAAGCTAGTTGCACCTTTCGCAAAGATCTTACAGATTGTAGCTTTCTTAGAAAGAAATATTTTGAAAAACATCATCGTTCAGTATTTCATCATTATCATAATGTATAATACTTGCAACGTTGAAAGTGATCCCATTCGGATGTGTTCTCTTAGAGTAACCTGTAGCCGTACCATGAGATGCGGCGGTGTTATTAATGCGCGTTTACTTTCTATCTAGCTCGCTCGCGCTAATACGCAAGTACGAGCGGAATGGATAGAAAGTAAACGCGTGTTAATAACGTAGCGGCATCTCATGGTAGGGTTACTGATTTGAAAATTGTCGTTCTCAAAATGTTGTTTACGTCTGTCACTAAAAATAAAACGTACCTAATGGCGATTTTATTTTAAGTGTATTATATATATGTATTGGTCGGGTCTCTATTGGTTCCCATAAAGTTTGAAGTTCGATTTTTGGAGCGAATAACGTTGTAGGTCCGAATTTTTTTTAGTCATATTGTCATAAGTCATAAAGATTTATATCATAAATCGGTGGTCAGTTTTATGTAGGTCATAATTATTGTTAGTCATAAAAGTCGATGCCCATAACTTTTAAAATCCATACAGCATCATTTCCAGAATGTTAAAAGCAATAACCTTCTTTATTATAACTGTTACAACGTCTATATTCGCAAGTTGTAATGACAACGATTTTTTTTTGTTTCGTTTTATGTATGAATTATTATTTGTTATTAATAAATAAATGCATTCAATGTTTATTTTTTTACACCACCGAATAAACTTAGTGAGTAAAGTTGGTAATAAACTTAGTAAGTAAATATTTAGTAAGATTATTATTTTAAAATTCGGTCCTGGCGCTTCGCCGGCCGCTGCCGCGGCACGCTCGCTTCGCTCGCTCGGCTCGCGCGCTGTGGTCACAGTTCAACCTAATTATTCGCAAGTTGTAATGACAACGATTTTTTTTTTGTTTCGTTTTATGTATGAATTATTATTTGTTATTAATAAATAAATGCATTAAATGTTTATTTTTTTACACCACCGAATAAACTTAGTGAGTAAAGTTGGTAATAAACTTAGTAAGTAAATATTTAGTAAGATTATTATTTTAAAATTCGGTCCTGGCGCTTCGCCGGCCGCTGCCCCGGCACGCTCGCTTCGCTCGCTCGGCTCGCGCGCTGTGGTCACAGTTCAACCTAACACTCCTCCTCGCTTCGCTCGTCGTCGTACCTAAACTGACCTGCCTTAGGGTCGAGTAGGTAAGGAAGTTTCCTAAGTTGCATCATAGTCCATAAATTTAATAATTTAAATTAAGGAAAGTTATAAATTTCGTATTTTATATTAAATTTTTTGGATGAAATTCAGTAAGTTATTAAAACAATATGAGTAAGAACCATTTGATCCTTCAAATGTATGACTTAAAATATTTCTAAAAAATTATAGATAGACCTTTGAATGGTATAGTCAGCAATTTTATACCTTTTGTAATTAGAGTATGCTGTAATGTTATAGGTTAGTAATGTTAGATCTATTAATCGTTATACTTAACAAAAATTATGACCATTGATGCTTATATCAGTAAATTATATGGATATCAATTTCTGACTAACGAAATTCGGATTAACAAATATATGGGAAAGAAAGGGATCCCGTATTGGTCGTACCTAACAATAAATACCGTCGTATTGTGGACAGCGTTTGTTTGTCATGTAAAGGTGCGTTTAAACCAAAAGAGCATTCGCTGTTCTAGCGCCCGTTCTACGAAATCAACCAATCACGTTTTGTGTACCGATCGAATTTCGCACCACCTTTAAGGTGCATTCAGACCAAACGAGCATTCGCTATTCTAACCCCCTACTCTACGAAATTCGATCGTTACACAAAACGTGATTCGTTGATTTCGTAGAGTGGGAGATAGAACAGCGAATGCTCGTTTGGTCTGAATGCACCTTAACTATTTAATAAGCGAAAATCAAATTTTAAATAATAATCCAATACAAGTATATACTATGTAATACATTGTGTAGGGAACTACCCATAGAATTCGAACCGTGGGCTTACCATGAGCTGCCGTCGCGTTAATAACGCGGACCTACCTACTCTACTTTCTATCCATGACGCTCGTACTCGCGTATTGGTGCGAGCGACCCTGCTAGAAAGGGGTTATTCCCAACTGTTACCACCAGTGGTAACAACTGGGATTTTTTTCCCACCTGTAAATGGAATTAAAATTCCCAACTGTTACCACCAAACTAATTGGTGGTAACTACTGGGAAAATATTTTAGTGGTAACTAGTGGGAAAAAAATCCCAGTAGTTACCACCAAGTACTCTGGTGGTAACAGGTGGGAAAAATATCCCAGTTGTTACCACTGGTGTCAAGTTGGTGGTAACAGGTGGAAATAACCCCTAGAAAGTAAGTCCACGTTAATAACGCGACCGCAGCTCATGGTACGGCTACAGATCCATAAGTAGTTCAATCTTCAAAATTTACCTCTTTTCTTTCATATTCTACATCATTACAGTCATATTCATATGTTTCCACAGCTAGGCAAACGCAGCGTAGGACTTCCACTCACAAGATGGACAGACGACCTTATGAAAGTCGCCGGGACACGCTGGATGTAGGTCGCATCTAACCGGTACACGTGAAGGTCCAGAGGGGAGGCCTATGTTCAGCGGTGGGCGTCTTATGGCTGAGATGATGATGATGATGTTTCATGAAACACGCTTCTAAAATATAAATATAATCGCAATTACTATGAGTAACATACTGTAGGTCATCGGTTTCCGCCAAGTTGCTACGAACGTTCATTAATTAGTATTAAGTTCGTCTACGTACATCAAAATACCTCCCACATAATTAAGCCCGTTACTGGAGCAGTAATGGCAAGTGCTCGTAAGTAACCGATAGCTACAAACCATGAACACACAGCCTCTGGAGTGTTTCTTATTGCTTTAGGGCCGGGTTTGGTGTGTTGAGCTGAGATTTTGATCTATTATAGTGTGTAGTATAATACTAGTCTCACTACACACCTAATAATTGACAACATTTCATATTTTTTAGTCCTAGTTTTTATTGTCTGTTTTGAAAGAATTCAGTATTAAAAGATACACGTATTTTTTCATTAAAAAAATGCTATTTTAGTGCGAAAATCCCTTTTTATTACTACTTCGAGCAGAAGGAGCGTAAGTCACAAACGTCAAAAATCAGCTAAACGACGTCACAAGGCGATGTTTCATACACGTAAAAAAAACGGTAACAAGTGTCAAATGTCACTGCCAAACACCAGTGAAATTCCAACCACAAGACTTTTTGGTTATAGTGGCAGCTTTGAATCAGCTATGTGACGTCACTTCCCCTTTAAACTATTTTTAAAATTTTTAACAAAAATATTGCGATAAAAAATTTCAAAAATATATTTTTGTGATCTACATGGGTATATCTCGAAATGGTTTTCGTTTTAAGGACATCGAAAACTTTGAAACGTTGTCAATTAGGTACATAATTGTAGGTACTGAGGTTATTTCATTATAGCCTCTCGTATCTGGTACCTATATCAAAAATATACTAGTGTAAAATAAACCTTGAAAAGAAAATTCTATAAGTAGGAAAGGAAGGTACTAAAGATTACTGGAGACTTATATTAAAAAGTTTCAGCATAAAAAGTGTTGTATGAACCGCTACAAAATGATCATACTAAATATATATATATGTATATATGTATGTATAGGTTAGGTTAAGTAGATTAGTTAGATTTCATTTATGTACATAAATTGTAGTTTTGAAAATAAATATATAAAAAGTGAAAAAAAAGAACATAGTTTAATATGATTGGCGGTAGGGTACATTGTTATAAGATTGTTGAGCTGGTACCTACTTTTCCAATTTATCTTAACTAAATATTAAAAATTTTCGGATAACATCTATTATTTGAAAACCTTGTTTAGTCGAAACATGTCATAATCATCAAATAGACATGTTGATGAATTACATAATTGAGTGCGTTTGATAATGAATATGTCTAAAGTTTTAATGTTAAATATTGATTTCACGGTATCAACGTCTTATCGTTAGATAAAAAATCCGATCTCTGTAGTCCTAGCCAAAATGCCGCTCTGCAATCGTATACGATAGGCGATAAGTCACGTGACTATGATAATGTATGGAAATGGTCACGTGATTTTTTGTACGAATCTGTCATTTTCATACCATTATTACTTATCGCTTATCGTATACGATTGCAGAATGGAACATTGGCTAGGCCTGCTAGTGATGACATATAACCACAGCTTCATAAAGCATGTCAGTAGATAATCATCATCATCTCATCATACATCATCAGCCTATGATAGTCCACAGCTGGACGTAGGCCTCTCCTATTGACTATGCCCATAATCGCCACGCTGGGCAAGCGGCGATCGCAGTAATGTGTCCACTATGATGACGCTGCTGCCCATCATCAATCTTTTATCAAATAATGGTCAGTGACACTTCAATCCCTTAGTCGACTCTCACGACACCCGCAGGAGGAGTTGGGGTGGTGACAAAAGTATTCTTAATGCCGTCACCACACGGCAGTAGATAATGGTTTGTAGTAATCTACCCTTGTTCGTCAAGCGATTAGAACGACATCCCAGGAGGGTTATTCTGCGCAAGCAGGCAATAATAAGAACAAATTGCCGTCATTACTTAAGTCAGTAGCCCCGCCTGGCGAGTTACCGCAGACCCGGATTGGGATACACAATGACTTATTCCTACCCACTACCCGCTCTCGGTTACGCGCGGTTTCGGAATAATTTTAATTGGTGATCAGATGTTATCATTACAGTCTACCGTAATTGAAAGGCCTCGGAAAGACATTATTAGCGAGGAATTCCGAGGACTTACATGTTGACGTTGAGTCTAGATTTTGTTGCTAATTAACAGATTTTTGTTTTTGTGAGCGCTGTATTTATGTTGTCAGATAATTAGGAAAATTGTTAATGACATTTATTTGTACTCTTAGGGTGACCCAGTCTCCATGGACTACAATTTGAATAGGATCACCTTATTGGGCTTTTATAAGGACAACTAACTCACCTAGAATTAAGCGTCAACCTAAGGATGGATTAAATCAGTTAACATCGGGAAACATCAGAAAAGCCTGAATTATGCAACAGGATCTAAGAGGAGGGGTCCAAGTTGTATTTTTTTATTCGCTTTGAGAAGGTAATATATCATCCAATTAAGTATTAAGATCGATTCCTAGAATGATTTTTACGAATAGAGTGTTTTTTCTTTGTTCATAATATTAAAATGTTGCTTGCTTGTACTCTGTCGGTAGGATTTAAACAACCGCGATTTTTTTAGTTGTTTGTTTGATAAAAATGTTTTTAGTACAGATGGTGTACTTTTTAGGCTCTAGTACGAGAAGTGGGTCATTTTACGTCAGGTCCAAAACTTCGGAGGGCCATCTGTACAAAAAACGTCGTACGAGACACGTGAAAAAACGAAATTCGTAACTCGTGTCGATTTAAATTATTCCCTATCGGTCGTGTTTTAAAACATCGCCACTCGTTTCGAATTTCATGTTTTTCGCACTTGTGTCGTAATGTACTATTCTGCAATTTAGGTATTATTTTCTTTTATTACGCTTCTATGAGACATGTTGCCAAATTGTCGTGTTACTAGGTCAACGGAAAATGCCTCCACTACATAAGATATCTATGATGTTAAATTTTTATGTGGCTTCTCTCTTGCATAGAAGTGTAATGGCGGTTCCCATTCTATGTTAAACCACTCGGCTGTCCCAAATCAAAACCTAGCAAGGGACATTTTTTGTCAAAATACGTTTTTTTAATGTATCTGCCCCAAATGTTGAGCTGCGAACCTAGCAAGGGAGGTTTAGTGGGTTCCGTAACTTTGATTCTAATTGATTTCTTACATGCCAATAACCAGGGCCCGTAATTTTCATGCCGATGACATCAATTTGACGTCACGCTCCATTTAGGGTGATCTGAAATAGTTTTATTGTTCATTATTAATCATTAGTCGTCAATCATTTTAATCATGTACAAATAACTTCAAAAGTAGTATATTTTCACGTGAAATAAATAACACCTACTTGATACGTGAAACATAAATAAAACTATTTGATTTGTGTTTATACATACATTTTATTAAATGATATTGTTAACACATTTAAATAATTAAGTAGAAAACAGAATTCCTCTTTAACGTACCTACAGCACGTATCAAGTAGGAATTATTTATTTCACGAGTAAATATACTACTTTTGAAGTCATTTGTACATGATTAAAATGATTGACGACTAATGATTAATAATAAACAATAAAACTATTTCGGATCACCCTAAATGGAGCGTGACGTCAAATTGATGTCATCGGCATGAAAGTTACGGGCCCTGCCAATAACATATTCAAAATCCTAGTAAGTAACATTTACAAACAAAACCTAGCAACGGCATCCTATACTAAGATTATGAGTTTGTAAATGGAACATACTTGGTTTTTGAATATGGAATTGCCCCATACTAGGTTTTTGATTTTAAAAATTGTCAAAGGGTTGAACATGGAATTCAAATATAACAATAAATAAAACCTAGCATGTCAGAAATGAGTGAAGTTTGCGTTCTAATCGTCGCCACTCCCACACTCCCCGCTTGCGGTGTTTGCAACCACCTTGCAGGTGTCGTAAGAGTCGACTGAGGAATTGAAGTGTCATTGACCATTTATTTATCGAAGATTAATGACGGCCAGCAGCGTCATCGTAGTGGCCAAAATATGAATAATTTTAACTAAAAATGTAGGTTTGTAACTAAAAGTGTAGGAAAATTGTACTTTTTGATAATAAACAAAATTGGATCTTCGATAATTCATAACGTCACTATCATTACGTGCATTATTTAATTTTGTCGGTAATGTCCGCTGTCTCTCTATGGAAGAACCCTGGGCAAATGATCAGAATCTTCAAATTACGACGAAGGTACTGAAAAAGCAAATCAAATAATATCATATCAATAAATTATAAATATTAGATGTCATATCATATACCAAAGAAAAACGACCAAGATCACCTAATCTCCGAGGCGGGGAACCCACGTACTCAGCTTCCGCGCCCATGCATGTACCCCTCGGCCACTCGGTCTTAGCAACCACCGGTCAAATTTCTCGAGTATATGCAATCCCTTACAAGGCTAGGCGCCTTTGACCATTCTCTAAGGCCAAGCAATACATGCCTGCACCTCCTATTAGAATACTTTACAGTTTTCTAGAATAGCTAGAGAGAGAGATGGTGCTGCCATCAATACTTGTTGCTATTGTATTGTATTCTGGCCATTTTTTTCCACAACTCGACATCAAACGTGGCTATTTTGCGTGGTCCCAATGCTGGCCCAGTACTTGTTGGGGACTTCACATACACCTTGAATTTCTTCGCAGGTGTATGCAGGTTTCCTCACGATGTTTTCTTTCACCGTAAAGCACTTGTGAATATCAAATGATATTTCGTTAATTTTTTAAAACTTATAGCTAATTTTAATGTTTATTGCCGTTTTATTATCTTCCCTGGTGAGCCGATTGTCGCGTGTGTTGTACTGTTTGTACATGTGATATTCAAATGGTATACATGTGCATACCATTTGAATATCACATGTGCATATACTCATATGCATGTGCATATACTCGTAGCAGAAGATGATACCAAAATTTACTCCTATCAGGATCGAGAGAACTCGCGATTCTGAGTGGAAATCATACTAAAAGTTACAAATCAAAAAAAAAGAGCGAGTCAACTTTGAAAAAAATGGCTCTATTATGGCAATGACCCTACTCGGGGAAGCCTATGTCCAGCAGTGGACATTTATCGGCTTAGAATGGTGTTTTTGGGGAAGTTTCAATGGGTATTAAATTGTTAGCAAGTAGTATGCAGCGAAGCTCTGCCGGAAAGAACTGGTAGTCAGTGATTATATAATAATTTTAATCCCCTCAATTGCAATTAAATAGGGTACTTTGGGGTAATTTCAAAAGTCGTCTAATTTCGAATTAACATGAGACACACCATTATTTTTATCATATCAAGATTTATTCCGAGATTACTCGAGTGTTTCTGTAGTTTGAAATTACCCCAATGCACTCTACTATAAATTTACCTTACTATTAAAATGGTAGTCCTAATCCGGATTCCAAAGTAGGTATTTTCCTGATTTTATGTTTGGAATTTAAGAGCAAGCTGTAAAATATACCATTTTGTACCACTTGCTAGGTTTTAGTTTTGTAAATGACATAACATTTCTATTATTTTTGTAATCAGTTGTTAGTATGTGTATTTTTTTGTAATCAGTGGCACATAAAAGTTCTAAAAAGATACATATATTCAGTTTCAATGGTTTGTCTTATAAAGCTAGTTATACTTCTCTATATAAAACCAAGTCTTGTGAGATAAAGGTCTATGCTACAATGTTAATTTGCCTCTCCTGTAAAATTTTGCTTAATGCACTTACTAGGCTTTGATATGGGACAGCCGCACTATGTTAGTACCTCTGCCTGTCAACAGATGGCCTTGAGCGTCAACTAAATGCCGCTATCAGTTGTCTCCCGTAGTTTGCATAAGTTGGATAGGTACACTAGATTTGGGTTATTATATAATTAATATTACCGATTTCCAAATGTTATATATCCTTATTTGGAATACCATTATTAGGTTAATAGGGGAAGTACGTATGACACAGCCTACCATATTTCCGATATAGTACCTACCGTAACGCTGTTAAATCTTACATCACATACTATGAAAACCGCGAACAATTCGTACCACACTATACTGCGAATCCACAACATTGTAATTAAACATTCTCTCTTGTATTCTCCGGTATTTTGGGAACGTCGTTCATTTGAATTTTCTCCACATTAGTGTTTGTGTTACTTTAATAATAATAAACTAGCTACTTATTTTTTGTTTGGGCGGAATAAGTACCTAGGTATTTTTGTGGACACATTTAATGTTGAATAGGTGCCTAACTTAATTAGTAAGTAACTATTTGTTATAAAAAACTATATTACAGATAAATATCCATTATTTTACTAAGCAGAGCAGAAGTAAAATAATGGATAGGTAAATAATTAAAATATTATTTAAAGTGAACGAAAAGTGAAGTGTGTACGACTTTGAAAAATAACAAATTGAGACCCCGAGATTTGAATAGGTCAGAACCAGAACCATGAAGCTGAAGCAAACAATTTCAAACTATCAATTCGGCAGTTAGGCGCTCTGAAACATACGACTAACTGCCGAATTGATAGTTTGAAATTGTTTGCTTCAGCGGTGTAAAAAAACATTATGTGGTCTTTTAACCGACTTCAAAAAAGAGAAGGTTAACAATAAGACGACATCTTTTTTTTCAAATGGTAGATATTACATATTACAAATTTTAGCCCTTGTATGATGAGTGGATCCGTGATGATGATGAACTAGCCTAGTTGATATAATCTACCTTATGAAGCTGGAATTCCGGGGTCAAATCCCGATTGTGGCATTTATTTGTGTTCGTATCATAAATATTTGTTCTTTAACTGCCTACTACTGTAGTACTACTTGTTTTCTATGTACCTACCTATTTAAGCATCTACATGTAATGAACCTATCTATAATGATATATCAGTACTTTAGCCGCAAAATGCGATCGACAGGAGCTGCGGCTAATCATGCGGAATTCATAAAAAGAGAGAAATACAAAGCACTTACCGGCTACTTATTTGTCCCCCTGGCTGTGGAAATTTCAGGTTGCTGGTTTTCTTAGGGAACTGGGATGACGCCTGCAGGAGAGGCGTCTTGATCCCCGTCCCGGTTCGTTCCCGGAGCAGAAACTGTCCATGCAAACGGAAACGCAGTGACTGTGATTGGCACCTTTGCGTCGGGAACTAATCGGGGCGACTTGCAACAGTTTGTAGGTTCTTGTACCTAAGATTTTTTTTGTAGGTTTAGTTTTATTTAAGTTTATATTTTAAGTTTAGATTAACTTTTTTTTTAATGCACTTTGTTGTCCATATTATTGTTAGTTATTGTTTTCAATCTCATCTACAGTCGTGGTCAATGAATACGGGTCATGTGGTTTTTTTCATAGAAAATACTGGAAACATGCTGATTAAAAATATTTAAAATAAGTATTTATAGTACAAGTGGCACCGTTTTTAACATCAGATTGTATTGGAATTTCCCTGAAGTTTCCTGAAGTATTTACCCGATCCGAAAAACACGGAACTTTATCGTCAGATGACTCCGTAGGTATAAAAATTGCAACTCATGATTTAAAAACTCGTATTACCATACATTTTATGTGATTTTCTTAAACGGTCTACATTTTTGTCTATGCTCTTGCTAACCGACCTAACGACAATTTGAAAGCGTTTTTGGATTTATTTATAAATTTAGGGAAATTCCAATACAACCTGATTTAAAAAAATATATATTTTATATTATATTATATTTTAAATCTCAATGTTTGCATTATTTTCTATGAAAAAAACCACCTGACCCGTTTTCATTGCCGGAGTGTGTATATCATCTTAGTAGATCCAATACAACCTTTAATTGAACTTACCGTGAAACTATCTAGGAAGGTCTATTTGTGTAATATATTTATTATTGAGCTGAATCCTTTGCTTAGTTTTATTTATCTAACGCGCTTACATGACTCTTGTGACAAGCATTTCTTAGTTGATTTAACCTGGGAGATAGTGATTCTGCTACTCGTCATCCGGCCTATTTACAAGGGAGTCCATCCACCCCTGCGCGTGAAGCCTAGGGCGACGACCCATTCAGCCAGAATAAACAATTTCAGGGGTCGGGAAATAAGCATTTGTAGCGCTTAACTGTACACGAGTCTTGGATATAGAAAATCTCTAGTAGGTTGTACAGGTACAGACTACGAATTAGGTACTACTTTATTTGGACTGAATAATCATAATAGGTAAAGTAATTGTCAGTTTGTTGGCGTCATGGTGATAAATTAGATTTTTCGAGATGTTGGAAATAAGCTACATTTCATGCTCGCATCAATTCATGCCGAGTCTTAGAACAACATACCTACACCACATTTTAGCGTCGATCGCAAAAAAATTGAACATAGTTAAGGTTTTTAACGTCATAATACGTAGTAAAATTTTGTGTAACGTCTCTTTTCTCTGTTAGGTACTTTTAAGTTGGCAGTTATTTTCCCTACTTAAACGGAAGGGGTAATGTAATTAAAACACCTAGTTAAAAAAAAACTATAAAGAACAATTGCTAACCAGCAAAAATGACAGCAGCCACCCCATGATCTGCACTTCCTAATAAATTTTATTAGTATTAAATAGATTTGTTCACTTTTTGCCTCGTAGAAAAAGTATTGTACACAATAGTGTTATAATAATGCTTTTCAATATCGTACCTTAATCAAGGTGCGTTTAAACCAAAAGAGCATGTTTCGCTGTTCTAGCGCCCGTTCTACGAAATCAACCAATCACGTTTTGTAGAGTGAATCACATACATAATAATTGTAATGGCAGTGAATCACTTGTCATTACAATTATTATGTATGAAAACAAAAAAAAAACGAAATTAACAAAAGCCGATATACCAGGCAACTTCTATTAATGTCCCAAGTAACCTGTCCAATTTAACGGAAATCAATAAAAAAATGGTGTATAACACGTGGTGGCGTCAAATATTAAGATGCATTTCAGCGCTCCAGCGGCTGCAAGGGGCGCCGGTGGCGCCTCGCGGTCGCGCCCGCGTTGGCACAGATCTACTTGGCGGCCGTACTCAATGCGTCTCATGTGAACCCGCATTCATTTCGTTGCTACTCCATGGGGTAAAATCTTTGGTACTTGGGTCCGATCTTTATCATACTAGTCCAGCATCTTGCAACGAAACAATACCGATCGATGACGATTTGTTAGAAAAGGTTATACCCACTTTAGCTTTGCTTAGCGTTATCATTATCAATAAAAAATTTAGATAAAACTTTTCCCAAGTATGCACAACCATTTCAGTAAAAATTTTAAGTAATCGTTTATAGAAATTGCCCTTGTTGTTGGTCCCTAATTTAATAGTACAAGAGTAACTTAAATAAACACAAAACCGTCGCGTGGTGACGGTACCTAGTTATGTAGAATACACACAGCTCACAGTTTCTCTGTTTTGCCCGATGGTTGACTGGTAGAGAATGCTTCATAGCATTAAGTCCGCCTTTCGTATGATTTTTATTTTGTGTAATAAATATTGAATAAATAAATACATGTCGCCACCCTTTTGATTTTGACCCCAAAAAATAATCCACAATATTCATTGTATGAAAATCATGTGTTTCCGCATGTGTACAATCTGAATATCTTCAAGGCAAGAGTGAATAGGTATCTCATAGGTAAACGTGCTCCACCGTAGACTGCATCATCACTTAGGTAGCAGCAGGTATGATCGTAGTCAAACGTCTACCTATTATAACTAAAAAAAAACATGGCCCTCCTTCTAACAAAAGTAATGAAATGACAATTAACCTATAATGTCCTAACATATAATGATGTAACAAGGTTTATTAGTTTAAACGTTTAAATAAAAATATTCATAATCATATTACCGTACGTAACATTATTAAAGTGGTGTTTATTGAGGTAAAGGTGTAAGGGTAAACGAGGTTCGCTTAAAAACAGGAGACGCTTCGAACTTTTCCTCCAGATAAATCTAGCTGGATTGAATAAACCATTACACAACCATTCTCTACTACAAAATGTAACAGTAGGTAAGGAGTTGAACTTGTGTAAGTTTTCCAGTTACAATAGTAGACGCTTACTTAGTAGATATAGGTAATCTCACCCGAGTCGAGGTGAATGTTAACACATACATCTAAATAAAGTACTAATTACAACAAGAGTAGGTACCTAAAGGGTCCACGGGAAGAACATATGTCTAATCAATTCAAATTACAGAAGGAAAAACCACCTTACCTTTAAAAGAATAAGGTGTGAATTTGCCCTGGTTTTTTTAAGCACTGGACATGTTTTTTCCGTGGATCTTTCACCTAGTGAATGAATAGACTATTGTTGCATATATTATTATTTATACTGTAGCATGTAATTAGCAAAAGTTCCAATACACAGAAAATATTAAAAGCTTATTTACCCTCGTACTTTAAATTAGGGTACGTATAACACGGCGGTTTATACGAACGTATATTTATGCTGTCAGAAATTACTCGCCTTATTATCCTGTCGAGATAATATGTGTACTTCAAGTAGGTAGGTACTTAGGTACATACATTAAAACAACAGCCTTAATGACGTCACACTCGTAGCGATACTTAATATACAGGATGGAACGGAACGACGATTTCAGTACCAACATAGAACTATCTTTAAAAATAATTAACCCCTCATAATGTGAGTGATTACTGATTAGTTAGAGTTCAATAACACCTTCGTAATTAACCATACTTTATAAGGGGTCGAAAAACCACCTACCGCATTGAACGTGATAATATGGAAAATCCGTCGTTCCGTTCCACGCTGTATATGATTATTGATTATACCATAAGATATCCAATGTCCAAATATATCTAGAATATATCTTGATCTGTCTCGAGCATCTACATTAGGTATGAGATATGCTATAGCAAGGTGTCTTAAGATACTGAGCTATAATACATTACGGTAGGTATATTAATATAATATATCTAATAGTTTTTATGGCATTTTACGGATTATTAAGAAAAATTAAGATAAACTAGAAACCCTTATAGTTTCGCCATGTCCGTCTGTCCGCCTGTCTGTCCACACCCGCAGCATAGATCAGTGGCCATTAGTACACTTAAAGTACTAATCATTTACAATTTGGTAAGGTTCGAGAAATATAAATTGAACGTTTATTGTTACTATAATGTAGGTAGAAAGTTACCAATTTATATTTCACGAACTATACAGGTATACACATTAATCAAGCCGACCGAGTGGTAATTTTTTGGGTACCTCCCCTAGTAGTAAAATAGGGATGATTTTTTATTTTGCTGTTCCTGTAATGTGCGGTATCGAAAAAAAGGTCTTTGAAAAATAATGGTGGTAAAAAAAGTTTTTCTACAGTTAATATTTTCGAGATAATCGCTCCGGAAGAAAAAAGATTGCCTACCCACCACTAACTTTTGATCCGTAGGTCCAAAAATATGAAAAAATCATGAAACTATTTCGAACTTAATCGGCCGTTTTTGAATAACTACGGAACCCTACACTGAGCATGGCCCGACGTGCTCTTGGCCGGTTTTTTTTTATTATTTAGTATTATATTAGTATTAGTATTGTCTGACGTGATATGATAGCCGTCACTTTCTAACTAGATCTTTATTATGTAATTGTGAAAGTGATGCACAAATAGTGAGACCACCTTCACACTAATGGTTTATGAATGTAC
>JALPQI010026382.1:0-13805 GCA_025490895.1 Thaumatotibia leucotreta | reverse complement strand
GAGGAGGACGAGGCGGACGATGGTGGTGGGCGTGCGGATAGTGTGGACGCTTGACTCCGTGTTTTGCTTCTAGTTTGCATGATTTTCTGTTATGTTTTCTCTCGATGTATATTAGCGAGTCGGTACATGATTAGTCATTAGCGGTATCGCTTCTACCACTAAAATTGTACAAAGATGGAGTATATCAGCCAATAAATACATTTTTTATCAAAATAACAGAAAATTTTCTAAAAAACACGTCTGACGTTGACAGCGTCAATTTATTATATTATATTTATTATATTATATTATTATTATTATTATATTATTTTTTAAGATGTTTAGTGTTAAGTGTAGTTCTAAGTTTTTCTTTTTATTATGATTAATTTTGTATTGACATGTTTTATAATTATAATTTTTTTTCTTCTGTGTGGTCATAATTAATAAATAAATAAATTTATTATTAAACGTCGAAACTAAAAACTACAAAACTATTTTGAAGCTAATTGGTTAAAACAGAAGTAATAAATTGGATTCAATCTTAATCATATTATATTAAACAAGTATTAAATATACATGTAAATTATATCAAGAAAATAAATCGATTTTACTAAAATATATTTTTCCTTATTTCTATTTAGAAGATCGCATACTAGGTACTATAGGTACATAATGGATATAATAAATTTACCCGTTTTAGTACTAAGTACTTTAAAATGTGTAAAAATCTTCACCTTTATTATGTAAGTCCATAAAAGTCCAAGACAAAACCAGTACGAAACAGGCCGGTTCCCAGAATCCGTGGAAGTGAGCAAAAAGCGACGGAACAGGATTTGGTATCGGCCGCCGAATCTGGACGCCATGATAAAGAGGCCGACGGCAACGGCGAGCGGCCTGTGGCGCTGAAAAAACATCAACACGACTGGCGGAGATGACCTGCGGCCCTACCGCGAACATCGAAATCCGCAATTATCGAGGATTTGTCTCAGACACTCCAACGAAGACGTCATTAGAGTGATAGACATTTACGGATTTCGACATTCGCGGTAGTAGGCATGTATGCCTACAATGAGATACCGCCGTGAGTATAAAGCGAACTTGACGCATCAGCATGAATAAACGCATATTGGTGCGAGCGAGAGACATAGAAAGCAGGGACCGGAACCTGTATTTTACAAAAACCTCGAAATAGCTAAATATTTTTAAACGTCTTATACTCTTTATGTACTGCTTAATATTTTATGTAATTTACAATATCATATTTTTTAATTACTCCATTACCGAAGGACGAAAAAGAACGAAAAAAGAACCGTTATTTTTGTATGGAGAAAATAACGGTTCCGGTCACTGATAGAAAGTAAGTCCGCAAGCATGAGTTGGAATGGAAGGTTTGGTTTGCGTAAATTATCTCACGCTCGCTCCAAAACATAATCGCAAACAGCCAACTCATGGTACGGCTACTGTGGTTAACTGGTTAGCTTTTTGAGAATATTTTTCACATGGCGATTAAGGGGCTTGAAACGGATGAAGAACCAAATCTTATAAGGTTTCCTATCTTTCGTTTGGCAGAGTTAACCACGATGTACTGTACACTCAACCAAGCTATTTGCTTACAGATATCTAAATATTTTGTATTTTGTATGTAAAAATGTAAGATTAATTTGATTTAACTTAAAATTTAACGACGTTTCCTTTTTTTTGTCAAATGAAGGATTACTGCAACGAGCTATATATCTTTATTAACTTGACTTAAAATGGTTTGAAAACATTTCCCAACCGTGTTACAGTATGTTACAGATGCAAATGCTATAACTTCGCAGGTTTATTTGACAACGTTCCAAATAGGTTCCAATTTGATGTTATCACCAACATTTTCTAACAAAATAATCCAAATCGAGATCGAGAGAACTTACCATGAGCGAGAAACATTTTGTTTTTTTATACTTATTTTCTATGCACGTCATTCACACCGGCGAAAGTCTTTTTCTCTCCTTAGTCACTAGTGTCACTTCAATTATGCATTGATGATAGTGACAAATACTACGACCTACGACTATTATTATACTCGTTCGCGTTAGGTCATTAGACGCTAATGTTTATAGGTGACCCTGCCCAAGAAGCTGAAAGTCCCGGTTAGAAATCCCGGTGGGAGCATCCCTTCGTTTGTTGGTTTCCTTGTATTAAAGTAGCTAATTGTATTTTTCTACTACATTTGTATCGACGACGCTACCGACAACAGAATGAGTAAATAAGTCATTTTTTGTATTATGACAATTGTTGCAATTGTCTAAATTAAATTTAGCTTGCAACATTTGATTAAGTATACACAAACACAACATCGAGGAAGGTGAAACAAAACACGAAATAAAATAATGTGATAAAAAAAGCTCAACTCATATGCACACACGAGTATCCAAGTTTCTTTCTGCACAAGTTGTATTTAACACATATTTTTTTTGTTTACGCCTTCGGCGGTCAGAACGTGTCCATATTTTCACGTTGTTGACACAACCATTTGAGTAGCGACCGCGGGGGTGTGGTGGGATAATCCCAAAACAAATACCATCATCTCACGCTCACGGTAATGGAGAACAGTGTAAGTTAGAGTTTGATAAAATGAGAGTTTATTACTTAATCGTTCTATTTTTAACGATATTTTATAATTCGAATATTTGAATATATTTATAAAATTATGTTTCTTCAAAAAGTCGGCCTTTTAGGTGCGAACGGTTATGTTTAAATTTTAAATCTGATATTATAAAGTCGTTGAATAAAAAAGTCCTTTTTCATAGATTACTTTAGTTTTAATCCTGGCTTATTGTTTTTTTAAGTTTTCATTGCATTACTTTGTATTTGTACTATCGTTTAGTCCAGCTACTTATGTATGACCTATGACACAAATTTGAATTTTTATTTTGCTGTGGAGTTATTGGATAAATTCACATTAAACATCCCTCACATCTCCGTTACAGATGTAGTGAGAAATGACTTGCCTTCGGAAACGTTCGTCAACGTCATGCTGTTTCAGTCTATTTCACTGAGACTGACAGTAATAGCTGTCATGCTACTTCAGTCAGACTCGGTGACACTGCCTGAAACAGCATGTGTTTACGAAAGTTTCCGAAGGCAAGTAATTTCTCACTACACCTGTAAATAGTGCCTATTTCAGTTATACCCTTTCTTTTTGGGGATACTGTAGGCGTCAAACGTCAGGTAAAGCTTTTGACACCTAGCCACCACGTCTCAGGAATCGGCGTGAATATCATCGCTTCACATTTAACGCGTTTTTCTACTACCCCTTCAAATATCACTTGGCCAATGTAACTTGGCCTTGGAACTTAACCTGAGATAAGGTAAAAGGAATTTTTGAAAATCGCTGATATCGGTTTCAAATTTGTCTGTTATTATTATAAATATAGTTTTTGAGGAGTTATCAGATGCATTCCAAAGCTCCTGAACTTGACTTGACTTTTTCTGGTTCCCTGGCACAATGTAGCCATATCCACTAGCATTTTTGATAATATTATCAACAGTGATCGGTTTTTTGGATTCACCCTCGCGGGATTTCGCGTATAAAAAATGTGACTACAAAAATAATGAATAGGTACATTATGAAGTATGAACAGTAACATGGCAAATTGCATGGAAATGCGTATAACTAACCAAAGTTTATTTTTCAAGTTACTATAGGAGACCCGCCGGGGGAATCCAAAACACCAATCACTAATTGTCAAGCAAAAGCGCCTGTGTAATTGTGAAAGGAAAAAATCCAGGATATTTTTCATAATGTCATTAAAAATTCTGACAATTGGAATTAACCCAAATGACTCCAAGTCTGAGAGCAATAGGATTTGTTCAGATACTGTAATTTAAAATTATATATAATACATATTTATTATGATGATGAAGAAGGTCTAGGCTAAACTGGTCCACGAGTAGCCGAGGATATTTTAGTGAACAGCTATGTTTGAAAAGGTCTGTAAAATAAAACAAGGTGTGACGCAGAGTGACATTTAATAATTAGCACCACTGTTTTGATAGTGCATTATAATTATCATATTCAGGAATTCTAGTCTAGTGTGGTATAAATAATATATTTTTTATTATATGTACCCTTTGTTTTTTAGGCTGCTGTCTTTTGTAAGTACTTGACTTACTTGTAGAAATTGTTGTTTCTGAAAAACTGATGCTTTAGATTACTGTCTCTGAAAGTAGCTAGGTAAGGCCAGTCGTTCTAATAATATCTACAAAACGCTAATCAATAACTATACTTATGGATGTCAAAATAATATCATATTCATCTTAGTAATATACTTAAATCTTTCATTAATTTCTATCTCGAAGAGCTTTAACAGATGAACACTTAATCGAAGTTCGATCGCACTGAATCACATCTCTATGGCCACCTGGCTCGATCCGAATATAACCGTCTGACATTCGTACATGACGTGTATATATGACACTATGGCGCTCGATTCACAGACACCGCACATGAAACGTTTACGACTAAGACCACACATATTTTGGAGCTAATTTTGTTGTGAATTGTTCAATCAGAGCAGCGCTACAGGCTGATTTTCGACAATTTCGACTCAACTAATCAATACATACATATAGATTTTTTTTGCACGCGGCGGTATGCCGTGTCGTGACGGCAGTAAGAATATATTTGTCACCACCCCAACTCTTCCCGCGGGAGTCGTAAGAGTCGACTAAGGGATTGAAGTGTCACTGACAATTCTTTGATTTAATTGATAACGGGCAGCAGCGTCATCATAGTGGACACATTACTGCGATCGCCAATCCGCTTGCCCAGCTTGGGTGATTATGAACATTTACCTCCTAATGCATCTATACGCATAGTTAGTAGGAGAGGCCTACGTCCAGCAGTGGACTTAGGCTGATGATGTGAATTTTTTGCCATGATGTTTACTTATACATTTTGTTTCACTGTATTCGGCATATACAGGCATCATCCAAAATTACAAAAGATGGTCATATTGAACAGCTTTTCCGATGAGACTGGAAAAATAATTCAAGTAGCTGTACCACGTGTTGGCTAGTTAGGTACGCTTACGTTAATTCAGATTTACAATTGCAAGTTATCGCTGTAAGTTTTCAAACAAAGCTATGTGTATGAAACAGATGCAGATATTTGCCACTCACGAAAAAAAAATCTTACCTAGAGTTGCCTCCTAATTTGAGACTGTAAATTCAACATTTGTGTTTATGGTACGGCTACTGGTGTCCTACCGCGAACTCCGAAATTCGGAGTTTCAGGGATTTGTCTCTGTCACACCAACGAAGGCGTTATTAGAGTGATAGAGACAAATCCCCGAAATTTGCAAACCTCGGAGTTCGCGGTAGGGCCGCTGGGCTTATTTTTCGGAAGTTTTCAGTATGACTGTCATTTTTTATTATAGCTACTGATCCCATACTGTTATACTGGCGATCTCCCGAGGTTTCCTATAAAAATTCAGACTAGACTTTAAAGATTAATGGCGGTTTCAAAGAAAAGGTCGTTGTGAATGACCGATGTGACTGAACTGAGAAGATTGTGCAATTTTTACCACTTTTTGTTATACAGGATGCTTTGTTATACGGGATACCCCGAAATCACTCCGTAGAGGTGGTAACTGGTAACCGGGAACTTGAATACTAGATGTACTTACATTTCTACATTCCCGGGATTTTTTAGTTACCTGTTTTTTTTTTAAATCTAGTCTCGGTTTCCGGGACTTAAATAGTCATCCTCTACTTAAAGGTACATTCCTATATTTATATTATGATACTATCTATACAATCGAGGTGCATAAATATGTATACAAAAGATGTATACGTGTTCTAAATGTCTGAACAAAAAATATCGTCAATAGGTAACGATCACGTGACCGATGTAAGAAAAAAACAAGTCATGTTGGTGATCGGTCGTTTACCTTTTTTTTTCTAGCCTTTGCTAGTTCACCTGACAATCGTGTTCTAGATTCAAGCTCCACTCACCCAATTTCAACAAAATACCACCAGCCAGATTTATTATGCATTTAAGAACGGCGCCATATTATATAAGAATTAAATTAATAATCCAAGACAGATAACACTTCCTAAAGCGTAGCTTTCTTCGGTGCTCGGAATTCCAAATCAAGGAACAAATTCAATACAATTTAAACCGTCCAACGGCTTTTCAACCGTAGTTCGAAACAATTGAAAGTTGAAATTCGAACGCGGATTCTCGCTTCGGATTCTCAGCTGATGTATTATGAGGTGTTTAAAATGAACCTTATGTGATTGTAATAAGGTTGATATATTTTGTTTGGCTAGAATTATGTCTGGCAGGATAGAAGGCGCCTCGGTTGGCGCCGGCGAGCCGGTGTCGGGTCGTGTATTATGGACTGCCACCGTTCAAATCGACAAGGTTGTAACTGCATCTCAAATGGCATAGCATTTAGAACTTTGTCGCGTTGGAAAAATTGTCAAGTAAAGGGAAGTGCGGTTCAAGCTGCGTTTGTGTCGTTATGCTATGCGTCATCAAACCTGGCGTCGATCAAATGGTATTTGACTCAAATGAACTTACTGATTTTCTAGTCTATTTGAAATTAACAGCTATGATTACCAATACCTACTTGGTAAGTATATTTATTCCACCATTTTATAAAATTGTTAAAAAATGTTTTGTTATTATAGGTACATTTTCTTTTATTATTCCAAATTTTTTTTATTTTATTACAGAAATTCGCAGACGAACCTCGGCCGCCAAAGGAATAAAAACAAGTGTTCCAAGCGAGACAGACTTATCTCCAACGCGTTGCCTTGAAGCGAAATATCGATAATTTATGCGAACATCCCTAACAAACAAGAATGCAGCCAAACTTGCTAACATAATCGAAAATGAACCCTACTGCCTTCACATAAGCTACAGTACGTCGTTCTTGTATAAAATAAACGCTGCGGTTGAAACAGGTGTTCGCAGTCCATGGGTGTCTAAATAACTTGCAAACGATTTAAACCTTATTTTGATCGTTTTAAGGTCCTTTTTTATAGCTGCAATATGGCGCTTACGATGTTTTGGTTTGTTGGATCTATCATTGCTCCCAGATGTGCATTCTATCAGGGACGGATTAAGGCGTGTTCTTTTTTATATGAAATTCGAAACTCTTAGCATGTTTTCTCTCTCTTACCATCGGTATTTACATTGAGTATGAGAGGAACAGGTTGATTGAATTTGTATTTATTGTTTAGAATGGAATCCAGGGCCGCAGTTAAGGTGATGCTGGCAATTAACGGTGCTACCACTTTTTTTATGTTTTACGTGATTTGGGTGCGCGGCCCAATGGTTTTAGCTTTTATCTGCAAAATTAAGAAAAATGGTTTTTTTTTTTTAAGAGTGACTATGCGTTTTGTGTGTAAGGCAGAATACAGGTGGATTCGTTTTTTATTACCATTCAAAAGTAATCTATTTTTTTCTTAATGCCTTGTCCCAATTCTTCATTTGGAATCTCTACGTCAAAAAAATTTGTTAAAAACACATTTTCTCAAACATGCAATGAAATGTTGTAGTTAAGTGCCAAAAAAGTGGCCGGGAAGTAGCTCGTTGCCGGCCTAGGCCGGCAAGTACCTCTTTTTTAATTTTCAGTTGACATAGGGTTGTGACCTGGCATCTTGGCTTTTAGCCAATAATTATCTGAAAGTAATATTAGTATAAAAAAAAATGATTGGCAAATTTTTGCAGTTATAATTAGGTATTTAAATTATATAATTTAAAATAAATGTATAATAACTACTCAAAATAATATTTAAAAAGCAGTATTATACGGCGCGATCCGTCCGCCCCGATCACTGCATGCGATTAATTGGACCCAACCGACCGCGTCGTCTAATACCGCTTTTTTAAATAAAAAATTTGCAACTTTCAAACAGGTCAATCTTAAAAAAAAAATGAAGTGTCGGTGTCATATTTGACTTTTGTTGTGTTTCAAAGACTTAGTTATGTAGTTGACTTATAATTTCTTAGAAAGAAGATACATTTTTTTGTTTCATTTCATTGCATGTTTGAGAAAAGCATTATACATACCTCGGCCATGAAGTGACGGGTTGCCGTCCGAATACTATCCGGCCTCGCTTCGCTTCGCTCGGCCGTCTACATATATTCGGCCGGCAACCAGTCACTTCCCGGCCTCGGTAGTAATGTACTATTAGTTCATCAAAATTATTTTAACAGTAGGTATGTATAGTTTCTTATTTCAGGACATTTGAAATTGGTGAAACGTTAGGTAAATTGCGTTTCTAGTTAATTTCACCTACATTTTACACGGTCATTCTCAAATCTATCTAATTACCATAGCCGATGTTTTGCAATGGAATTTTAGTTCTAATATTCCTATTAATATGTCACTTTTGTCAGTATCAAGAAAGTGACACGGTAATTTGTTTTAGACTTTAGATATTGAGAATAACCGTACAAATGCAATATTTTCGAACAGGATACAACGACTAAAACTTGTCACAATTAATTACAGTTTTGATATTTACATTAGGTTTTTTTGTATTTAATATTTCCAGTATTATTTCCGTCACTTCATGGCCGAGGTATGTATAATGCTTTTCTCAAACATGCAATGAAATGAAACAAAAAAATGTATCTTCTTTCTAAGAAATTATAAGTCAACTACATAACTAAGTCTTTGAAACACAACAAAAGTCAAATATGACACCGACACTTCATTTTTTTTTTAAGATTGACCTGTTTGAAAGTTGCAAATTTTTTATTTAAAAAAGCGGTATTAGACGACGCGGTCGGTTTTCTCGGGGTAGCCTGACTCCCTAGAGAACGCGTCCCCAGGTGGCGGATAGGGGAATGCTCGGCAGATATGCCGGGTAGGAGGGAAATAAAATACCTCCCGCGGACCACAAGGCCGGAGATGGCAACTCCGTTATCAAACCCCACGTACAGGCTTCTTCGGAGCAACTGGAGTAGAGGCTGCTAGTGTGCTGCGTATCTAGGTTGGGGTACTCAGTAGGGAAGGCGGCGGAAGAACTTCTTGAAGGTCAACGGCGGCTCCCAAACCCTCCAGGAGGGTCACAACCTTGGCGTCAGGTGTTAACCGGCCGTAAAAAGATAAACCAAATCAACGTCTCCTAATTATGAAAGCACAAAAAAGGAATCGAAGTATAAGAGTTAGGGCGTCCCCCTCAAGCGACGTGAAGATTGCGAATGCGAAGAATGTTAGGGCGTCCCCCTCAAGCGACGACAAACGCTCAAAAGCATCAGACAACAACAATTGTTCGCAGACTACACGTAGGCTTAGAATAGCGACTTGGAATTTGGGATCCCTTACTGGCCGCAGCCAAGAACTTGCGGACACGCTTAAACGACGGAGTATTAATATATGCTGTGTACAGGAGACGCGCTGGAAGGGCTCCCAATCTAGAAACCTTGGACTTGGCTATCAGCTGGTTTATCACGGAGTAGACAACAAACGCAATGGGGTCGGTGTCATTCTTGACCATAATCTCAGCAAAAGGATCATAAAAATTGAGAGAAAATCTGACCGCCTCATAGCTATCAAGCTGGCAATGGACAACCAGCCCATAATAAACATCGTCTGCGTATATGCACCTCAGGTCGGCTGTAATGAGCGGGAAAAGGATACTTTTTGGGACGAACTAGACGAAATCACTTTTGAAATTCCGCCAAAAGAAACCAAATTTGTCATTGGGGACCTAAATGGACACGTGGGAAAATCACCTAATATATTTAAAGACGTTCATGGAGGCTTTGGGTACGGTAAGCTAAACAAAGAAGGAGAGAACATCTTGGAGTTTGCGTCAAGACACAGTATGGCAGTTGTCAATACCTTATTTCAAAAGAAACAGGAACACCTAATAACATACCACAGCGGAGGAAAGAGTACCCAGATTGACTATATTTTGGCGGACAGTAAAACAAAGAAGCACTTTAAAGATTGTAAAGTAATCCCTGGTGAAGCACTAACATCACAGCATAGACTTTTAGTCGGAGTTTATGACCTACCTAGGCCTCTAAAGAAAATAATTGATAGAACGCACAGAATAAAATGGAAGGAACTCAGCAGTTCAAAGGGAGATGTTTTCCTACAAAATGTACGCGATTACCTCACAAAGGATATGACTAACACCTATCATAGCGCCGAACCAATGTGGTCAGAGTTTGAAAAATACTGTCAACACAAGGCAAAAATGACTCTAGGTATGGCTAAAGGAGGAATTAGCACAGGAAAAGATCCCACCTGGTGGAACCTAGAAGTTAAATCTTGTGTCCAGAACAAGAAATCGCTGTTTAAAACCTGGCAAAAGTCACAGCTGGATGAAGACCTGGAAAAGTACAAAGATGCAAAGCGTACGACTAAGAAATTGGTTGCGCAGGCAAGAGCTAACGCAAGGGAGGCATTTTATAGCAATATTGAATTGGCAAAAACAGACGCGGACATTTTTAAAATTGCAAGATTTAAAAATAGAGACAAACAAGATTTAAAAGTAAACAAATTTATTAAAGATAAAACTCAATCGTTGCTAACTACTGATAAAGAAATAACACATAGATGGTTTGAATACTATAAGGAACTTATGAACGAGGAATTCCCTAGTCAGGAGTTAAAGCCCATAAAACCCACGCAAGGCCCCATCAAGCAAATCGGCATTGATGAAGTAAGGACTGCAGTCGCAAAAATGAAGAAACATAAAGCTATAGGTCCCGACCAAGTCCCAGCAGATATTTGGAAACATCTTGGACCGTTAGGCATAGAGTGGTTAACAAAACTTTTCAACCTGATACTCGTAAACAACGAAATACCTAACTCATGGCGGCTGAGTCATCTCGTCCCATTCTTCAAAAACAAAGGAGACGTCACTGAGTGCGGCAACTACCGAGGCATCAAACTTACTTCGCATACCTTGAAAATTTGGGAACGCGTTCTAAACCATCGTATTCAACCATTCGTATCACTGTCCCCAAATCAGTTTGGTTTTACACCCTCAAAATCGACAACAGATGCAATCCAGGCGCTTAGGATTGTGATCGACAAATATCACCTCAATAAAGAAAACGTGCACTTTATTTTTATCGATTTGGAGAAAGCCTTCGATAGGGTACCTCGAAGACTAGTTTGGGAAGCTCTTAGAGCTCAGAACCTACCAGAAGGATACGTCAGGCTTATCCAAGACATGTACGAACGTGTGTGTACAAAAATCAAAAGCCCAGCAGGTCTAAGCGAGGCATTTGAGGTGGGCGTCGGAGTTCACCAGGGCTCGGCCCTTAGTCCTCTTCTCTTTAACCTTGTAATGGAGTTGATCACAAGAGACATCCAAGCCCCACTCCCCTGGAATCTTCTGTACGCGGATGATATCGTTCTAATATCAGACGCGGCCAAAGACGCGGAAGCCGCTTTGCACGTATGGGTGGATACTTTGGAAAAAGCAGGACTTAGAGTGAGCAGATCAAAAACAGAACACCTAGAATGCCGATTTAACGACAGAACCCCGCCGGCCTCCATTCACTATCCTGACCAAACTCCTGTCCCCAAAGTGTCACAATTTAAATACCTTGGTTCTGTCATCGCAGAAAGCGGTTCAGTCGAACCGGACGTAGCCCATAGGGTAAATGCCGGATGGCAGAAATGGCGCTGCTTGACCGGAGTACTCTGCGATCCTCTAATGCCAGTCCGTACCAAGGGCAAAGTATACAAAACCGCCGTCAGGCCGGCACTGCTGTATTGCTCGGAATGTTGGCCAGTAAGAGAGGGCGATGTCCAGAAGCTACACACGACAGAGATGAAAATGCTTCGATGGTCGGGAGGGGTTACAAGGCTTGACAAGGTCAGAAATGAACACATACGTGGAACCTTCAAAGTAGCCCCTATCCTCGAAAAGATGAACGAAAGTCGTCTGAGGTGGTATGGACATGTCATGCGCAGAGACGATGATTATGTAGCAAAGAGGGCATTAAACTTGCCAGAGAAGAAGAGAGGCAGAGGCCGTCCCCCGTCGACGTGGTGGACCAGCATGAAAGTTTTATTAAAGAAAGAAAATCTTCCTGACCCGACAACCCTCGATAGGTTGTCATGGAGAAAAATAATTAGGAGAGCCGACCCCACCTAATGTGGGAATGAGCAAAGAAGAAGAAGAAGAAGAATATTTCCAGTATTATGACAGTTATGTTAAGTAGAATTTCCCTTACGAATATAATATATCATCACATTTCCCTTGACATTCAAGCCGAAACGTGAACTAAGCACAGAATAGGATTTTTTTTGTATAACATGCATTGCAACATGATCGCAAAACCTGAAAAATCAAAATGAAATCATGCATTCAATTCGTTATTCAAATGTAAAAAAAATCTATTACATCAGAAGTTGAAAATTACATAATTATTATGTTTTAATATTTCATGCAAAGTATGTTTACAATATATATGCTGAAAAAGTGCCTTTATAAGCATAAACTTATGCACAGAAAGTGACACTTTTTCTCACTAATGCAATGCAATAATCATTTCTCATAGTACTCTTCTGCGCGGTCTAGCATTTCATCTAAAGTTATGCAATTTGTTATGCACAGTTATACACATCGTAAAACATGCGTCATAAAATGTGCCACGTTTCGAGAATGTGATTGGTGGATATCAAACGCATCCACATAGCATAGTTCTGGTGGAAAAGGCCCCCTAAATACTGCCAATATTGTCGTTTTGTAAAATGCTGTGAAATGTAAGCCTTCTCTCCAACTCGTGTTACCAATATCACAAACTCTCGTTCAGAAAACGCCCACTTTCAACAATTCTATCATAGATATCTATGGACATTACTTGAGAGCAGCTGTTTTTCTTCAATTACGAAACCAAAAATAACAACCATACATAACTAACGTAAAAACATAAATAATTAAATACTATAAGAAGATATTAATTATACCTACACTTATATTGAGCAGTTATCACTAGAATTTTCGTAAAATACTATAAGATATCGGAATTAAAACTAACGTGATATAAGACAATAATACAAAACACATTAAATTAAACTGTTATTTTTTTATTATAATAATGGAATGCCTAATTACCTACACTTAAAAGGCAGAACCAAAAAAACAAAATGACTTTCTTTGTTTAAAAAGTAGAAACTAAAATAATATTTATATAATTCAGCTAGTAGACATTTATTTCACCTGGCTTTAATATTCGATATCTCAAACTGTTATGCATTTCCATTGGAATTTTAAGTTATTATTTTTTATGACATAATAAAGGGAGGCTGAATGCGATCGGATGTCAACTATCGTATCAATAAGGTGTCACAGTCCCTATACCCTTTAATAAATGGATTATTAATTATTAATAATGTAACATAACCTCTCTTTCATATCGTGCATAGCAATAGCAAACCCTAATCCTTCGTACTTAAGGTCTGATATTTTGCCGCCGAAATCCCTCCCTGGACTGGAATGTTAATCCGATCGCTCATAGAGCGCAAGCGAGGTAAGCAGTCAAGCAAATCGCTACCCCAATATGTATGACAGAGTTCTGAAAGACATTTTCGCGGTAATTAAATTTGGACGAAGTATTAATGTGACAATGTTCAAATATCAAGTTAAGAAACGTGCAACATAGAACCTTGTAATAGTTGTAATATTGGGGGCAGCGAAATTTCACAAAAACATAAAAATTCGTAAACTTCAATCAACTATTTCAGACATTCCATCAAGACGTAATTGATAATTGAATAAGGTCTATTTTTGCATGGCAACTGCTGATTGAGGATTGTTTCCTAAAATTCTTCCCATTAACTTCGACCACT
>JALPQI010026381.1:0-11196 GCA_025490895.1 Thaumatotibia leucotreta | reverse complement strand
CATATTTCACTGTATTTATTACAGGGAGACCGCCGTGGCCGTGTGACGGCAGTAAGAATACATTTGTCATCACCCCAACTCTTCCCGCGGGTGTCGTAAGAGTTGACTAAGGGATGGAAGTGTCACTGACCATTCTTTAACAGAAGATTGATGATGGGCAGCAGCGTCATCAATGTCATAATAGTGCACACATTACTGCGATCGCCAATCCGCTTGCCCAGCGTGGCGATTATGGGCATTTACCTCCTAATGCGTCCATACGCATAGTTAATAGGAGAGGCCTATGTCCAGCAGTGGACTATGATAGGCTGATGATGATGACATATACACACCGTGGTTTTATTGATTTCCGTTAAATTTAAGGGAAGCTTATTTAGGTCTAAAATAATCATTTTCTCTAAGAAACTAGTGTCTTAACTCTTACTGTTAGTGAGTTATTAAAAAAATAAGTTTAATGCCTGAACAAGTGTATCGCAACCTTTATTACATCCTAATGTTACTTATTTTGACATGTGCCGTCAGTCGCCTGAGATCTTATTTTTTAAGGTTCTCTCACACTTGCCATTACAATTATTATGTATGAAAACAATAAAAAAAATTTTTTTACGAAATTAACAAAAGCCTATCTACCAGGCAACTTCTATTAATGTCCAAAGTAACCTGTCCAATTTAACGGAAATAAATAAAAACACGGTGTATAAATTGAAAGTCAATGGGCCCTAGAATGTTCCTTTTACTGGGATAGGGGTCACCTATGTTTCAATCTGTGAAGCGAAAGAGTGAACTTTGAACATAGATATAGAAAAGTGTAGGTTGATAGAAATCACGTGCCACATTCGTTTTGCGAAATCATCCTGGATAAAAAATGATGTCACATTAAATATAGCATTTGGAACGCTTTTCATTATTTAGAACTAACGATGTTTGCTCAAGTGGCACTGATCGCCATTTTATTTGCTAAATTTAATGGTAACGTTTGATTATCGTTGTAAATGTTATAATTGAAACTTTTTAATATGTTCCAATAATGTTAAATATGCAAAGATCTGGTCGTGTCGTGACGGCAGTAAGAATACATTTGTTACGACCCCACCTCTTCCCGCGGGTGTAGTAAGACTGATTGACAGAAGATTGACTGCGATCGCCAATCCGCTTGCCCAGCGTGGTAATTATGGGCATTTACCTCCTAATGCGTCTCGTCTATACGCATAATTAATAGGAAACGCCTACATCCAGCAGTGAACTGAGATAGGCTGAAGATGTATGATCTAAAGAAATAGGTATTAATCAATCAGGTTATAATCCGTTAATAAAAATACACACACAACCTAACCTGAACACAGTTGCCCAAGAATGATTAATTGCGATTGCCGTTTTTAAGCGGAGGAGTACTTACCAGCAGACAATAAAACCTAAAATATAGTTAATGTGGTAGCGCTCATGTGACTCCTAAACCACCTAATACCAGCTAAGGCTGGTTTCAGTGTCACGCGGACCAGCGCGGACACCCGAACTCTTCCCGTGGGTGTCGTAAGAGTCGACTAAGGGATTGAAGGGTCGTTGACCATTTATTTATCGAATATTGATGATGGGCAGCAGCATCATCATAGTGGACACACTACTGCGATGGCCAACCCACTTGCCAAGCGTGGCGATTATGGGCATTTACCTCCTGTTATTCTAAAGCGTTCACACAATAGGAGAGGCCTTTGTCAAGCAGTGAACTGATATAAGCTGATGATGTTGTAAATGAGTCAGTAACTCTGTCCTCAACTGGGTCAAACTCAAACCCATGTTCGGAGTCTTTCCGGTGGACAATCTAAAAGTTAAGGCTTATAAAGCTTGATTTTCTTATGAAAGCCTTATCTTCATTAAGACGTACTCCTTTTTCATTGCGTTGTATGATAAAAATCATTA
Source organism: Thaumatotibia leucotreta (assembly GCA_025490895.1). NCBI lineage: Eukaryota > Metazoa > Arthropoda > Insecta > Lepidoptera > Tortricidae > Thaumatotibia > Thaumatotibia leucotreta. The sequence goes on along the minus strand of JALPQI010026381.1, from coordinate 9,279 downwards.
CTACCTGTCCACAGGCTGTTAACTATCGATCACAGGAAAGAAAAAGTGCGTGTTCAGCTGAACTATAGAGCCCTCTTTCCTGTGGCCAATAGTAAGCAACTGGTAGGAGTGTAGTCGTTATTTTTATCATACAATTCAATAGGAAAGGAGTGCCTTTAAATGACAATAAATGTTTAATAAGAAAATTAGCTCTCATACATATTTTAAAGACAAACGTGTCTTAATCGCGTAAACTTACGTTTAATTATATCCTGACGTTTCGGGCATGACGTTACACCCGTGGTCGCAGGCAGACTCAACTAACTCTCATAGCCCTTAACTTTTAAAATGTCCACCAGAAAGACTCGTAACATGATTTTGAGTTTGACCCAACTGTAGTTTCCAATGATGCTCACCTGTAGCGGGTCCGGTGGCGAGGGCTGCGGCACGTGGTAGAGGTGCGGGGGAGGGGTGGGCGTGTGCCACGTGACCCCGCGCTCCGACGCCATGTGGGCTTGCGGCGCGCGCGCCAACAGGTTCGCCATCTGCAACTGATGTTGCCGTTCTTGATACTAGAAACCGTATGATCCGTATATCGTCGGCTGTCAACCAAAACTCACTGTAACAACTGCCAGTGCTCTTAGCAACGTCGTAAGTCAGTGCAGCAGAATTGCTATACGAGTTTTATTTTGAGTAGATGCGTTACTTATTGAGTTTTGATCGGTGGCAATATTAGCATAAGAAAGAGCCAGAATATACTATACCACAATACAATACCATACAATAATCAAAGCACATTGCTTTCATTATTGTATGGTCAAATATCTACTAGAAAACAATAATACATATATCATTATCCCATTGTCTAAATGTTCTGCTTTATGTTCTTAAGCCCATCTGCCTTGACGTGGATTCACGTACGGGAAAACTATTAGAAAAAAATATTTCGGGCACTGGAGCCGTTAAGCTAGTACAAATTATAGGGTCAGTGCGGCTAAGTCCGGCATATTTTATTTTGAAGGAGAGTCCGTCATATGTGTCTTATACTGTTCAATTAGGGTCGGAAATCTGTTGTTAGACAGACTTTCCTGATAGACGGCATTCTGGCTTAAGAACGAAAAAAATATCTGTATGATGGTTTCTTTGTCTAAATGCTAGGTATAAAAAAGCTTGCAAATACAGGCATGTGTAAACAGAGTTGGGAAAAATTAATCTGGGTCACATTTTATAAAGTTAGAATTAACAATTTCGCCGTTTGCCTCTCTTTCTAGGCAATATGTGCATGTGTTAGAGAGGCGAACAACGAAATTAAAAAATGTAACTTTATAAAACGCGGCCCTGATTACTCTTTCCGATTACTTCATTTACATTTAATTATCAAGAATCTACCCAAAAACTGATGCTATACATGACTTATATTCCAAGGCATCAAAATTTTAGCACTTTTAAACTGTTGAAAGACATTTAAATAGTAATTACACATTTCAAAACCAAATTATACACCAGATTGTGAAGCAAACATAATTAGAGAAAACTTCTTGTGGGTAATTATGCTTGTAATTGGGTTTAGTCCAACTATGAAATTGGTAGCCTTATTTGATTATTTAACTTCTTTACCACTCAACATATACAAGGGCAATGTACTTAATTACATTTTTAGTGTTGAAATTGACTGTTCGCCTTTGTATGTGTTCAAATTGTTGGGTATTTTTTTACCTTTGTTATGTAGAAAATAAAGAATTTACATACATACATACAAGCATTCTTTTGCCTTGCCTTTTCAGCAGTATTCACTACAGAGATTAAATTGACTAAGCGGGTTCATCAACATATTTTGTTTAAGAGACAAAGAAATGGACATAGAAATAATGTATTAGAATGTAACTCTCGTAGTCTGTTCAGAGAGATAGTGTTGTGGGATAAAAGGATGTGTCTTTCTACCACACAGACCTCTTGCCACTCAGAGTGTTGCCTTATCTTTCCACACAGGAACTTTTCTCACAAAAGCCTGGCTAAAACCAGCTTGACAAATTCGAATTTGGCTGGACACCTGACAACCCTGCATATAATATGTAATTAGTATTTATTAGTCTATGCTGTTACTCACTTTGATCATTATAAAATGTGATACCTATTTTTTCTATTAGGCAATTTCTAAAATATAGCCATGTTATTAAGACCCATGTTTTTAACCTGTTATATATTATTTTCTGCAGAATAAGTAGGAAAATATCTCTTTTTGCAATGTAATAGCAAAATAAAATTGTTGATAAAGCTAAGTAGGCTGGCAATTATACAAGGAGGGTATGTTTTCAATTGTAATTATTTGTTGATAATGATTATTCATAATTTCTAAGATAAAAACAATGACATAATTTGACCTTAGGATGTTGACACACATTTGTAACTTGATCAGCTGACATGCACATGTGCACTGATAACAATGGTATCAAGCTTTTAGGAACAATACAATTTAGACTGATATCCAACATCTAGGCATAGACTCCTTTTACAGTTTATATTGTATAAAACTAAATTTTAAAACATGTTTCTGTCCACAAATTTCAATGATTTCTGAAGGGTAAACTTTCAAGAAGCTTAGAATCTTTATGTTAAAATATTTAAGTACATTGTACTTAGATTAGTGTCAGATAAGCTTCATCAATCCAAAGATAAGACAATAAAGACGATTGTTGTAAATCACGATGGGTCTTTAATAGTGTATATTTCTAACAAGACTAGGCCAATAGGTTAAGAATGCTTTTAAGACAACAAAACAAGAATATAAATTACCACCTGCAGGGGGCTCCAGCTAGAGCCCAGTTGCGCCTGCCGCCCGTTCGGGTTGTGCTGCGAGCCGGACATGACGGTTCTCGACACGAGTCCAGCTGAGTTCCACAACAAACACCCTCTCAGTCCACCATAATGATGCCGGCAACTTTCAAGCCTTCGCCCGCGTAACTCTGCTCCCTTACGACGTGTGCAGATACTTCTGAAACGTTCCCATGCGAACACATTAATCTTATTCTGTCACCGCACAGCCTATCACAATTCCGAAACATCCATAGCACTCTCACAGGTGTAAACAACACTTGTTTCAAAGAAAACCAGATTTATTTCGCGTGTGGAATGGTGTTCACGGGTCTGATGCTCACTTCGCGTGACATTTTGAACGCATTTACATTTCGATATTAAGCACTTACGCGGTAATTTAAGGATTGAAAGACATGTGTAAGATGTTGGTTAATGTGTCTTACCAAGTTTAACTTTGTATTTTGTCGAGAACTATCACAAATAATACAAATTTCAATAAAATGCTGTAAAATCACTTCCAACAATGGTGGCCGATTGGCGAATTTTTGAATGAAGCTCCATCTAGTGGGAAAATTTCAAGTCGTGTCGGTAAAGCAGTTTAACGGAAGCATGTTTTCGGATTGTCTATGGTTTTGAAAAAAACCGTAAATTTTCAAATTTAAGTAATATTTGATAACTGAAGACCAATAAAGCTCTGCTGAACATTGTGCTTAATTTTGCGATACTCAATATCACGAACCTAATATTACAAACTATAAACTTAAATTGCACAAATTTTACGGTTTTTACTACAACACGTTTCGGATCTGGCAACATTCGTTGCTATGGCGACGTTTGTTTTGGTTAGACTGGCTGTCAACAGCATCACCGGAATAACGCGGAAATTATTTTATTTGAAATAAATAATAATATCACTGTATTCATGAAGGAAATCGAAATCACTAAGTTTCTCGTTTCATTCACGGGCCAAATTGAGTATGTTGTGTTCCCAGCAGGTATATTCGACGAGTTGCTGTATATTCAATATGAGACTGTATGGGGACCCGATTGGAGCCCCGTGTCGGGTCTAACTTCAGGAAGTAGTCAAATGGCACGATCAGGAGCGAACCCTGAGAGAGTAGTTTTCAATATGCCTTTGGAGATGGTTTTCAGCAGCACGAATGTGTCAGGATGTGAGTTATCTAGATTAAAAAATATTTTTATTTCAAGTTTCAAGTATGGGTGGTAAGTATAGGTGGGAGTTTGAATGACCTCAAAATATCTACTTCCTGTGGTAACTGTATTGCTGTGTAACTGATTTGAATAATAATAATAACTTTTCCCCTAAATATAAGTAATATAACAAGAACAATTTCGTTTCAATTTTAGTGAGTTGCACTATTTAAAGTAAGTAATTAAAGTCAAAACAGTACTTTTCAATATTGAAATCGTCTATCTAAATTTTAGGCAAATAAAAAACAATTGAATTGCATTTTTTTATATTCAACATATTTTCTCCACCCTTCATAGGGCCCCAACTCGTCATCACAGTGCGAGCACAGAACACGATAGGCGGGGACACACTGCGCGGCTACGCGTTAGTTCCGCTGCCGGCCACCGCGGGCGCGCGGACGACTGCGGCGCCACTGTTGCGGCCACTCGCCGCTACTCTACTGGGCGAGTGGCTCGCGTGGTTCACTGGCAGACATCCGGAACTGGCTGAACCGAGGATGCTGGCATCTGGGAAAGAAAATTATCGTAAGTATGGCAATCATTGGGGGAGGCCTATGTTCAGCAGTGAACGTCTTTCGGCTGATATGATGATGATGATGGCCAAAAGATGTGGTATTATTTGATTATGTTATCTGTGCTGTCTAGGTGCTAAATCTCGGAAGAACTTTTACTTTCAGGGGGCTACCACGATCTAACTAATACAATTCAGTTTAGGACCTAATGTCCTAATCTGAAACGCGATGTGTCAGTTCCATAGTATAACTGTCAAAAACTGACAGGCCGAACCTAAACGGAATCGCATTTAAAGAGGTCATGGTAGGAAACAAACTTGCAAAAAGCTCACTCTTCACTTCAGTCAGACCATTTTTCTCTCCACGTTGGTTTGGTAATCAAATCTTCAAGCCCTCCAACTATTCCGTATTCTACTGGAGGTAAATAAAATAGCATGGGACAGTTTTATTTTACAAAAATCGACCTAGACTCCCCACATTCTTTAGCTTAGCAATCTCATCAAGTATCGAAGACTTGATCTAAATGCCTTGATACAAAAGTACCGCGCGCGCAATGCGTAAGCACGGGCTCAGTGATTGACAATGGAGACTATTCGAGACCTAGGCTTTCCGAAACAAGTCACGTGTAGTAGGTATTATGTCTCACAATGATTTTAAATGAAATTTTTGAAAAATGCTCTGATACTTTATAAATTATTAACAAGAAATATTTGTGATGATAAATACACAAAAAACCCTCACCGAGATTCGAACCCGGGACAGCAGTAGCCTATGGATGGTAAGATACATAATTTTTGTCAGCCTCCATAGCCTAGTTTGCAGTGACCCTGCCTAGCTGGAGGTCCGAATCCCGGCGAGGGCATTATTTGTGTATTTATTTATCACAAATATGTGTTGCTTGGTCATGGCTGTCTATGTATTTAAGTATCTATGATGTATCTATCTATTATATATATCGTCGCCTGGTACCCACATCACACGCCTTAATTGAGATTACCGTGGGACTAGGTCGATTTGTGTAAGATTTCCCAAGATATTTATTTATTTAATTATGGTTTTCTCCCAACTCATATCGGTTTAAAAACGACGATTTTTTTCCCATTATATTTATTTACCTATTTGTTATAAGCTCATTCTGTCTGTACTACTGCTGGGCAAATTCTTCTTCCCTCCCTATTGTTCCATTCATCCCGGTTCTTTTATATCTGGCCAGTCACTTAACTTTTTAAGTAACTGGCCTAACTTATCTCGCTATCGCCTACGGGGTCTGTCGGGCCCTCGCTTTATTTATCATTATTTATTTATTATTTATCATTGTTCCAGTGTTAAGAACCGAGTCTTATGGAACCGTGGCAACGCGGTTGTCGATGATATCAAAGGACTTCAGGCGCTTGGGGTACGACAACCAACCACCGTGTATCGACACTATCATCTCCTGATATTTAAGTATTAAATAACACTATACACTAACTATTTAATAAGTTTAATAACATTAACCCTTCGTCTAGTTTTTTTCCGTAGCTTAGCTTAGTGAGAAATTTGCAATTTGGTACCTATAGGTATGCATATTAATCACGTCTACAAGGCGCTAGAATAAATTTCTCTATCACATTAATGTCGCCACTTTAGAGTGACTAAGAGAAATGATCAAAATTTACAAATTTCTAAGTTCGTGGTAGCCCTTCGATTTCAGTGGCATTTTTAACCGACTTGAAAAAAAGGAGATTCTCAATTCGACTGTATACTGTTTTTTAAAATGTTTGTTATATTAATTGTAAACATAAGGGTGTGGCTCCACTGAGGCGGAGAGGAGCGGAGATGTGCAAAATTGGCCAATGAGACCGCATGACAGTGTTTCGAATTTTGAATTTGAAGAATGTAATTGGTCAATTTTGCACATCTCCGCTCCTCTCCGCCTCTGTGGAGCCGCACCCTCATACTATCTATTTATATTGATACAATACATTGGCATTGGCGTAAGTGTAGGGGAAAACTAAGGGGAACTCTCGTGACGTCGGTACTGTCGGTAGGTGTGTCTGACAAACCGGCTTGCGGTTTGCATGGTTAGCGTACGCGGGTCACGTAGACGAGCCCCCACGGCCAGTCAAGGATAACTGGATATACTTAGTTAGTAGTACCTAATTCTAAAATCTACTATAGTCGCCGCTAATAGCAATTGTGAATAATATAAACAAAACAACACTAACATTCTTGAAGTCATAAGTTCGCCTCTATACCTAGTTATTTTAATAATTAAGTATTTGTAATTTTTTTTGGTTTTTCTATACAATAAAGTGTTTTACTACAGAATTTTCCATGTTTTTGTACTATTTGTTTAAAATACAGTTTAGAATAATAGTGTGATAGTCTGACAACGAAAAGATTGATGATGGCCATAGGTCATCATAGAGGACTACTGCGATCGCCAATCCGCTTGCCCAGCGTGGCAATCGCCATAATAATCATAGGCATTTAACTCCTAATGCGTCCATATGCATAGTTAACAGGAGAGGCCTACGTCAAGCAGTGGACCGAGATAGGCTGATAAAGACCTAGTAACAAATGATTACATGAAATGAGTCATGAACTCATGAATTTAGAAGATTTGATTATGTATAGTAGAAATTAATGACATTTTGAACACAAGGTTTACTTTATTCGCAATTTCTATTGACAGAGACTATATGTCTCACATTCTAGTCAGCCACTAGCCAGTCAGCCTCAGTAGCCTAGTTGGTAGACTTGACTTACGGAGCTGGAGATTCCGGGTTCAAATCTTCTCCTGCTATGGCGTTTTGGTGTTGGTTGTCTTGACAGTATAATATGATAGCTTTTTTAAGTAGTGCCACGTAGTGCCAAGTAGTGCTCATGTCATCTCTTTATTGTTCATTACGGTTGTTTTAAAACGCGTACTTACTACCTAGGTACTTCTGGTAAACAAGTTTATTACAAGTATTGTTTGTCTAGAAACTTGAGGGGAACTTTTGTGACGTCAACGGGTCACATAAAAACAAAAGAACTGAGGACTAGATGTCTAAGAGTAAGTCATAACGCGAGTCACGTAGGCGAGCCCCCGTTACGTCACGAGGAAACAGTTTAATACAAATAGGTGAAAAAAATTGGCGAGTTTCCTTTTGTATGTAGTTGTAGTCTATCCGTATAGGCATTTGTTTTGTTTTTGTTCGCATTTTAAACATGTATTGTCTATTGAATAGGTCACTACTACATACAACAGGCGACTTAAGTACTTAAGTTGTGTACATTCATACATGGAGATAGGTACTTCCTTGGATATCTCTGTTTTTTACTTGCCTACGCAACATAACCAAATAAATGACGTCTTTGATCGTAATTTGCGATTATCAAGTTCCACATAGGTAATCAGTTAATCACAAAAAATGTAAGATCGGCTTAGCACATGATTGGTGCGACAGTATGTCGCCGAGAGATAGACTATACCTCCCTCTTTTATTAATATACATAGTTAGTAAATGACGGGATCACGGAATCACGATGAAATACGTTATTTATTTGGTTATTTTACGTAGACAAGTAAAAATCATTTTCACACTTGCTGTCTAAGCGTGCCATTGCTTGTATGCACAGCGGGAGTAATAGAAAAGTGAAATTCCCTAGGGAGTAATAGAAATGTCAGTACGTCATTTAATAATATTTTGTCTTATAACTTATTTTTTTGTCGGCAAGTACTTATGATGAAAAACATTGTATGCATCACGGTCGGTAAGCGGAATAATAATTCCGTACTTACCTCCCTCCCTTGATGCACAATGTACTATTACATCCTCTTCACGTTTATTACTTGGTACAACCACCACCTACAGTGAATTCCTGTTTTAAAGGGTCTGCAAATTATGTAACATATCTGGATTTGCAGGCGTCTAGAACCTACGATGGCTGATTACTAGTAGCCATGAATCCCGTATGCTTGTTTGCCTACAGGGTGTAGACCCTTAAAAACAATGCTTGCTGATCTCGTCTTTAGTGAACTAATATAAGGTTGATCAGTATCTTATTGGTACTTAACCTATGTGGTCCAATAAAGTTACATTTATAACAATTATAACTCTGTTTGGTTTGGTGTTTAAAAAAGGTAAACAATCTTGCAGTATCTTTTTATTGAAAACTACGAGTAGAAAATAGTTTTAGTAAATAACTATACAAAATATAACAAGGAAATACAGTGATTTACATTGTTTTTGATTCATTAAGTACCTAGTTTAGATTTTTATATGCATTTTTCAATAAAAAGATACTGCAAGATTGTTTACCTTTTTTTAAACACCAAACCAAACAGAGCATAGGTGTAGTTCGTTCTACGAGACATTATACCTAGTACTTAATAGGACATTGAAGGAAAATGTACCTATGTCGGAAACTACAAAGTTAGTATTCATTGTTTTAATGTTTTAAAGCCACTTAGTAATACAGTGTGTAAGTCTAATACAGGCGATCAATTAAACCAGGCATGGGATTCATTAGTGTAATCATGGATTACAAGGTTTTTTTTAAATTACTCTCAATTATGACCCCACAGAATTTTTTTAAGATTATTGGAGCAGCAATGTAGGTACGAACATTTGTTATTGTTGCTATGGCAGTTATGTCATCTGCTTTTAAAATTAGCTGTCATCGAGTCTTTAACTCGCGTATGTTGCTCTACAATGCGCGCCGAATTATTTTATATGGAAAATTTTGTTGCTCTAATTTTAAGTAAAAGTTATTTGAATGTACTTATTATGCA
>JALPQI010026380.1:0-11643 GCA_025490895.1 Thaumatotibia leucotreta | reverse complement strand
TATCGGGTGCTCAAGAATTTAAACGCACTTGGTAAATATCCTGTTTTAAGTCATACTAATAATGTAAATGACTATGTTAACTTAACATTAACAACCTATTACATAACCCAAATTCCAACCAATAACAAGATAACCCGAGATCCTTATATACATTAACATACATAAAGCCGATCCGGCGCACGCGTGCAGGTGCGGCACGGTACGTACATAAGCTCGCGCACAAATTGTTATCTTGTGAAACGACTCGTATGATTCGCGCAGCCATGCGTGCCCGCTACCGCAAAGCTCTTCAGTTTCTGAGGGATGGGGGTGTGTCGATGAAAATGGAAATTATTCGAGTTTTTTGTACTACTGGAAGCATGTAATGAGTGTAGATTTATTTTCTTAGCGTCTGAATATATCTTCAGTTTGTCTGAATCGTGATCTAATTAATATTCAACTTGAGTCACCGATATAAACGTCAGGATATAATTAAACGTAAGTTTACGCGATTAAGACCCGTTTGTCTTTAAAATATGAGTGATAATTGTGAAAGTTTAAATCAATATATTATGTCACCTACTTAAGTGTTATGTTATGTATATGTAAGATGTCGGATATTTTGCTAAATTGCTGACAGTTTCACTATAACTTTTAAATCATAGCTGCGTTATCAATCATATTAAATGTGATTGTCAGAGTAGAGCAATTTTCGGCTTAAGCTACGATTAAAAACATCCCGATATATCTATACTTAACAATGACATAATATATGTGCATACTGTTTACACACTTAGTTCTTTATACAGTACCGACTGTATAAAGAAATTATTTTTTAAAACCTTAAAAAATAAAAACGTTTACATTTTATCGATAACACCACGACGTCCCTAAAATTTATGAAATGTAATTTTCTGGCGAGAACGACTCTGGAACATTTGTAGCTTTCCCGAGTATTCCGGGAAATTGCGATCTGCGGCGCGCACCGACATCTACCCTCAGTTCGTTTAAATTACGCCGCTTTTATAAATATTCTGTATACTCCATCTGCGGTATGTAGTTGACGATAATTTATGGGCTTAATGCAACGGTTGCCGAGTAAATAGAATGAACATTACAAGAGTAAGTGCATGTAGCGCGTGTACAGTCACCAGCATAAATATATGACGGTGGACAGCCGTGCAAAAATATATGATCCTCCATCGGGAGTAAAAATATATGACGTCACAACCACGGTAAAAATATGTGATGTTTGGTGGCCGGCAAAAACATCGTTCCTGTGTACCCGCATAAATATCGGATCGGGTCGCTTAAAAATATTTGATTACTTATAAAATGCAAAGTTATGTGATCACTCTTATCGGCATAAATATCAATCCATGGCGCAGCAAATTCATCGGTTGAAACGGACGGCCTATATATCTGACACGTTAGGAAATCAAAAATATGTAGTCAATCTGCAAAAACTAACCATACTAAGATAGCATAGAGCCGTAAATTGTATGAAATGATTTGACAACTCACGAAAACAGTGCAGACTTGTCATTGCATATGCCTGTCTCACGTTTTATTCTGTCATGATGTCATCAAACTCATTAAGTTACTGAAATTGTAAATTTGCATTTGCACAAACAAGATTTTTTGCAGAGCAGTGATCGTAAATTTTCTAGCGTTGTTGGTCAAGAATGTTTCGTTAAAAGCAGATATCTGTCTTATCAACTTATTATGGATAAATATAATAAGACAGATACTTAAATGTATTGAAACTTAAATAGTTAATGAGAATAAATAACAGTAATATTACTCTTAATTGATCATCTCTTAATAATATTTAAAGAAATCCCTTTTGCTACTATGCTGCACCGAAAATGTGATCACTAGCGAACTTTAAATATGGTTTTTTTATCTCTTTTTCAAGTGACAGAAACAGAAAAAATCATTCGTTAATCGCTCTAATAGGACAGCTGCCCTACAAATATATTTATCTCATAATATAAAGCACGGCTGATGTTTAATAACTTTATTTTTACTTTCTTAACAAGAAAAAACTTAAATACATTAAATGGAACTTATACTTCTATCTTGTGTCTTATTAAAATACGTGAAATATTTCCTAATACCTAGTATAGCCACCATCGGCGTTTCTAACATCATCCAGCCTGTCTCGCATAGACATCACCATGTTATAACAATGATCTGTGCCCCGCATCGAATCCCAAATTTCAAAACAGTGCTGAATTAATGAGGCCTTTGTTCTGGCTCGCGTTGAGTCCCAGTGCTGTGTCATTATGCCCCACAAGTTTTCTATGACATTTAGATCTGGACTTTTGGGTGGGAAGTCGTCTAATAACGCAATTTTTTCTTGTTGGCCAATCCAATGGCGAACGATACGGCTGTTGTGAAAAGAACAGTTGTCCTGGATCACGTGTACAGGATTGATATCCTGGTAAGTAATATGCAAGGAGGGCAGCAGGACATCGTTAAGGATTTCAATGTAATCTCTGCTGTTTAGTCGACCAGTCACTTGGCACAGTTCTCCTGGCCCAGAAGACGACATCCATCCCTTAACTCCGCATGAAATACGACCTGACCTTCTATCTGCAATTACGTTTCGTTCATCATAACGGGTATTGTTCATTCTCCATAATGACAATCGACCATCCGTGCTTGACTGAAACATTTTTTCATCTAAAAAAGCGACATTTCTAAAATCAAAGTTTAAGTATTGATTCGCAAAAGCAAGTCGTAAATCTTTATGTCTTCTTGTTAGGACAGGTTTTCGAGCAGGAACTCGGTTTCTTAAGCCTGCCGCTTTTAGTCTTCGACGCACACTGTCACGGGATATTCCAAAGTTGTTTGCCACTTGAAGAGTTGAAGTTATGGGATTTTCTTGATATAAGTCAACAATATTTTGATCTTGAATGGCTGTAGTTTTACGGGGACGGCCTAAACTTTTGTGATAGGCGACATTGCCTTCATCTGCCCAGCGTTTAATCCATAATTTCACGGTGTTCCTCTAAACACATTTGAATAGGTATTAGAAGTATATTTAATGTAATTATATAATGTAATTTATAACAAATTCCTTGAATTAAATACCGGTAATAAACGATAATATGTATAAATACTGATTTATTTTCAATCTCAGAAAAATAGTCATTAATTCGTAATGTCACACAATGAATCAATTGAATGACCCATATTAAATTTGAATTAAGAATTAATGTATCTTTTAATGCTATGTAAGAAGGAGGTTTATCATCGTAAGTAAGTTCTCCTCTTGAATGGCCTGACAGTCTTCACATAACCTGATTTTCAATTAAAGCCTAACAACTTTCTATTTGACCCTGACACAGTGTCGCTACAAACAGTTTACCTATGGCAATAATGTGATGTCATGTCAGTAACCAATTGCAAAACATTTTCCAATGGAATACTATTCAATCCTTCGTCCTTTCTTTGGTTTAAAGATTTTATTGTATTTAAGACGATTTTTCTTGCTTCTATTGGTATCTTTTTCGGCATTTTTATGATGAAATCGTTTAAGTCGCGATATATTTTATTTTTGTTTACATCGGTGACATTCGATGACATTCAACGCCTGGCCTACTACCGCGAAAATCGAAATTCGTAAACTTCGAGGATGTTTCTCTGTCACTCAAACGAAGGCGTCATTAGAGTGAGAGAGACAAATCCTCGAAATTTACGAATTTCGATTCTTGCGGTAGGGCCGCTGATGTCAAACAGTAATCATTGCCAGTAAAATAAATTAGTGTCACTGAAAATCCGCAACATGGCGCGGGTCAAATAGTAAGTTGTTAGGCTTTATGTTACAATAAAATTGCTGATGGACTATGTGAGACAGACATATGCAATGACAAGTCTGCACTGTTTTCGTGAGTTGTCAAATCATTTCATACAATTAACGGCTCTATGCTATCTTAGTATGGTTAGTTTTTGCAGATTGGCTACATATTTTTGATTTCCTAACGTGTCAGATATATAGGCCGTCCGTTTCAACCGATGAATTTGCTGCGCCATGGATTGATATTTATGCCGATAAGAGTGATCACATAACTTTGCATTTTATAAGTAAGCAAATATTTTTAAGCGACCCGATCCGATATTTATGCGGGTACACAGGAACGATGTTTTTGCCGGCCACCAAACATCACATATTTTTACCGTGGTTGTGACGTCATATATTTTTTACTCCCGATGGAGGATCATATATTTTTGCACGGCTGTCCACCGTCATATATTTATGCTGGTGACTGTACATAAATACCTACTTTGTGCTGAGGTACAAATTGAATATATTACGCGGTCTTGAAATTGGGTCAACTTCGTAGTTGTGCTTGTGAACAACTCGTTTGCGATCTTGAATGAATTGCCAAAAACGATTTAAACAAGTTTTAAATGCGTAGGTATTGTACTATTCTACCTATTACTTATAATAATATAAATAGGTATTTAGGTATATTTATTTTATTGATTAATGAAACCCTTATTCATTTAACTGGGTAGGTACCTACTGAGAAGTATGTCACTGACATGTGCTAGTTACGATACATCCTTGACCCATCAGTTCGATCACTTACTCAATTAATGTCTAACTCGAATACTACTATTTACTACATTTTGTTTATTTTGTACTAGTACGTATATTATTTCATTACCGGTTATATGTCACTGTCAATAGTGTCAATAGACATTAACAGCAAAATTTCGTCGGGGATAGTACAATACCGCGTAACTACCAAAGCAGATAGAGTTCAAATATCAAACAATTGACACTCAAAATTGATCCTAATTGAATTTGTTAGTTACGCGGTATTGCACTATTGCCGACTATTTGATACTCTTAAAGGGCACATCAGGATGCTTAGCCAAGTTGCCAATCGCTAGCGCTTGGTAGCGTATCGTAGTTTTCCCTCTCTGTCACTATCTTGCATATTAGTGCGACAAAGACAGTTAGCTGCCTTTCGCTTACGATTGACGTTTAAGCGCTAGCGATTGGCAACTTGGCTAAGCACCCTGTACCCGATGGCAAACAGCAATCGCAATCGTAGCTTAGCCTAGCTAGCTAGCGTAGCTTCATTATTAAAATTAATACAGTGTGTGTCTTTGATAGCGACATTGCTTTTAAGTAACGATAGATTAAAGTGTTGTTAACCATTTTAGTAAAATAATATAACGATTGCCTTTATTATTTAAGAGTAATTAATTTTTATAAAAATCTCGAGCAGCAATGTAATGCAAACATTTATTTGACGTTTCTGAGAGGAAAAACTAGTTTCGTTTTCATTTTAATTCGATCAAATCATTAAAGTAACTGCGAACTGTTGCCGACGTTAAATTATTTACTGAATTATCCATTACTAGAAAATACTACAATTTAAAACATGCGAGATTTGGACTACACTAGCACAACAAATTTACATCAACAATTCTTTCTGTGTCTTACTGTCTTAGCCAGCACATTTTGAATCGTATTATTCACTGAACTGATATCAAAAATCACTGCACATACATTATCACTTCTTATTAGACATCACATTACCTAGTTCAAACATTTTTATTAAATTTATTAGGAAAGTCTGTTGATCAACAAACTTGATGTTATCTTGACACTTCAACTCAATCAATGTGAAGTTTTCAATCGGTACATAAACAAAACGATTATCTGATTCCGCCTTCTTAGTTAACACAACATTACCTAGCGCTTAATCGTCTCTGTTGCACTTTTTTTTCTTGTTTTTCAATAATTTTTATTTGATGACGAAGCGTGTTGCGGATTATTTAACTGTCAGTGTATGCATGACCTTTTGACGAAACCTGTGGTGGATGTTTTGGTGTGTACCTAATTTTGATTTGATTTTTTTTTCAATAAATTAATTATATTCAACAGTCGCACTTATAAGAAAGAATGACAAAGACGGAAAACTAAAATACGCTACTGAGCGATAGCCATTGGCAACTTGGCTAGGCACCCTGGGCTGTTAAGTCCTTTTCTTATGAACAAGGGTCATGATTTTTGACGGACTTGTCATCGAAAAGTGTCACCGACATGTAGGATGTAAATAGGGAGGTAATTAATTGTAATTGTCAGGATGTCACTAAGAGCGAGATTTCAATGAAATCATATATTATGTCAATTGTTAGGTTTAATTTATTAGTTATTGTTATTACTGATACATTGCGTGCCGAATTAATTTGTATGAAAATTTTTTTTTTAAATACCTTAACTAAATATTCTAATTTTAGTTCATTAAGACTTGTACTTTCACCCCTTAAAAGGAATGTCGTTATGAAAGACACACGCTGTATGTACTTTTTAAAAACTGTGCCTTTACAGCGTATATTGATGGGTTAAAGAATAACAAGGGAGATACCTAACTCATATGCAAAATGTTGATGAAAAGTGTGTCGAGGCATCCTAGACCAAACACTTCAATAATTGATGGTTTACTTAAATTTCCTATGAATCAATATTGCAATACGTCTTCTGTGCTCCATTACGTTCGCTGATAGAGCAAGACTTAAACATTAAGTTGCATTCAGACTATTTCAGACCAAACGAGCATTTGCTATTCTATATCCCACTCTACGAAATTCATTCGTTACACTAAACGTGATTCGTTGAAATTCGTTGATTTCGTACAGTGGGGGATAGAATAGCGAATGCTCGTTTGGTCTGAATGCATCTTTACTGACTTATGGATCGGATGATGTTGGTAACAAGTGTCGGAGCATTCCACTGTGGAGGACGTCGAAAACTGATGACTAGATGGCATCAATTACCTCACAATATTGTCAAGTTATTGTTAATATAATTCTACTTCTGCGTCATACTACGTTATCTGATGATCCAATAATAGAAGAGATAACGAGCATGTTAGTAACAAGTGTTCTATCAACTTAATCCTTGGCCGGGTACATCGAAAACTGATGAGACACAACACTTCAGTTGCATCATATTCAACTTCATAATTAAAATGGCTACTTAAATTAGTTTAAATTTGTGTACATACATAATACAGTGTGTAGGTAGTAATGGGTGGAGCAATAACAGGGGACTAAATGAGCACACATGAAACATATTGTAACAAGTGTTGTAGCATCCTTGAAATGGCACATTTAACTACATTATTAAAGTGGATAAGTTTCTGTTCCTTCGTAAACCGTGGACTAATGGGTCAAGCTTCAATAATATGCCTCCCCTATTATTGAAGCTTTACCCATGAACGAGCATGTTGGTAACAAGTGTCACTGCATCCTTGACCGCCCGACGACTGATCAGTAATCCTGCAATATTTATATAATTAAAGTAGATAAGTTACAATATCTGTCCCTTTGTAAATCTTGCACTAATGGGTCAAGCTTCAATAATAGGGGAGGTAACGAGCATGTTGGTAACAAGTGTCGCGGCATCCTTGACCGGGCACATCGATGACTGATGGCGGGCATGTGCCGCCGGCACTCGGCAACTCATCGCCCAACTATAGGGATGTCACTATGTTTTGACTACGAGCTGGAGAGGCAAATTGGTAGAACACTTGATAGTGAAGTAATTTTCAATAAGTTACATTTAGAAGCTAAATATTGAAGGGTTATGACAAAAAGATAATTTTTCGCGTCTTTCCTGTAGTCTCTTTTTCATCATCATCATCATCAGCCAATTGACGTCCACTGCTGGACATAGGCCTCCCCCAGAGAGTTCCACAAAGATCGGTCGTGATCTGTCCGCATCCATTGGACACCCGCAACCTTTACCAGGTCGTCGCTCCATCTTGTGGGGGGCCTTCCCAGTCTCTTTTTAATTCTTATAAAAGGCATACCTACCCTCTAATTGAAACCATAGATACATTTACACTCATACAAGCTGATTATTATTACGGAAAGACAATTTTTGATTTAATCAACGTGTAAGACCCAAAATATTTAATTACTTGTTCTTTATAAAGTATTTGATAAACCGCTCCTATTTGGCAAAAGTTTGGTTAGGTTAGAACGACAGTTTATTCATTTTACAGTTAAGTTGTATTTTTCCTCGATCATTCTCAAATATGCGATTTAATTAACGGGACTCCATATATAGAAGCGGAATCCTATAACATACGTAAACTGTACATATTTACAGCTCAGAGGTATTTAAGTAAGATAAAATTAATTATAAAACTAAATGGCGAATATTGTTGGATACTTATTAAATAAAAGCTTTAACAATATCCGCAAAACCGCCAACCCTGGCCAAGACGAGGGCTAAGATAATTATCTTTTTTACGCAACGCACCCGCTTCAGTTTTAATAACACGATAAATGCTGCGGAAGGCTTGTCGCTGACGCGGAAGGAGGGTTTCCCGACTTGCCTTTTGATTAATACCTCACTTGTACACCAACCAACCGTGCCATCCGACAGATTTCAACCTTACGGTGTATCCGCATAGAAGTCACTTGTCTAGGGATTAGAGCATCATAGCGTCACTCGATTACGCAACAGATGCATTTTATTCTTCATGTAATTTTCTTCACATTTTTCCCGACATGATAAAGTGATCGTTTTTAATTTTACGAGAAATTAGGTAATGATAGATAGCGTCTTTCTGATAAGTGTTTGCTTGCGAGGGGTACTTTTGAGGGGCATATCCCTACTGTTTTTTTATTGATATTAAGCTGGTTGTAAATTTAAGGCCGGGTGTATTCGATTTTAAGCTTTATTTAATATTATTTCTTGTTCGAATTAGTGTTGGGTACATTACTTCAAGTAAGTAAGTGATATATACTTCCTTAACGTAGCTCAATAGTTACAAAGAATACTAAAATGATAGTTGCCGAATATTTATGTTTTAGGTATAGGTTTGCTGTTTTCACAGAACAAATCCGTGGCTGTTTTACTCTTTCTAATAATTCTAATCTTGTTTGTGGCTTCATTATTCATAGATCAGTTATTTCAGTCATTTCACACACCTTAGGTCACATGTACAGGACTGAATAGATTCTGATAATAGTGATAATCAACTAAGTAAATCAATGTAAGTTTTACCGATTTCAGTAAGTGCCTAATAGATCTACCTAATATCTACGAATGGCGAGCGTGAAAATTCCAACCGATAAAACTAAGAAAACAAAGAAATGTTATCTAGTGAGACACTCGACTTAACCCACAGCCATGAAGACATAAAACTTTAATAGAATCGATACACGGCCACTCCTATTACGAGGCAATAGATCAAGCTTAAAAACCCTAATTTGCCGGCACAAACATACAACCCTCTATCAGGGAAGCACACATCTTCAACGGTAGTTATGACTCAATCGAAGGTAAACAGGGGAAGTAAGTGTCTAGTAAATTGTAGGTTACGGTCCAGTTGGGAAAGAAGAACGTGGTATTAGCGAATCGATCAGTGAATTATGGTTAGGTTATATAGGCTATCGTATTAAATATGCTGCAGCCGTAGCTAGGTTGTTGGTATGGTTGGTGTTGTTGGACATGTTATTTATGTACCTATAATAATTAATAGGTACATTTTTGCTTCGTTGGGTCGTCAATGAGTAGGTACCAATAGTCGCCCGGTAGGCACTTTTAACTGTAATATTTTTCTGTTTTTATATCATTTTCAAGGAAATTTTTAATTAACAATAATCCTAAAATTTTCAATAATTTTATAAATAATTAATATCATATGGCAATAAGACGATTCATGGTTTGTGTGATTAATGATTTATCCATAAAGAGTGTGTCCTGAGAAATTTAATAATATATTGTATACTATAAGGTATCTCTACCTTGAAATGAATTTTTGGAATTAATAAAATTCTGATGTTTATTACCGATTTGTAAATTTTGTGGTCACGTAGGTATTTAATTATTAACACGTTACCTACCTATCTCAAGTTTTCTATTTCAGGTCCTTTATAAAACTACTATTTTACTTTTATTGGTTTATCAAGTGCGATTATTACTTGATAAACTAGATTAACATAAAACCTGACATTAACGTTCATTTTGTTCTCTAAATATTTATATTAAAGTATCCTCATTCAATTCAGTCCGATAAAAGCCGATTAATTTCACGTATGAAAATTAAATCATCCCCGAATGGGGTGGTCAGTGACAAATGTCCAAGCTGTGACGACCCCGTTACATCTCGACAGCGACTAATAGCGCCATCTATCATGACGCCGCGGTGTCCGGTTTAATGTCTGTTGCCGCCAGGTGCCGCGAGGTGGCGCTAATGATACGGAACCGCGAGAATGATGAATTAGAAAAGTTTGTTGATTTTGTTTAGTTTTAATCGAAAATCTGTTTGTAAATGGTATAATTAATTTCCACAACAGTTAATTCTATGATATTGATGATGAGATGGGTGATTATGTTTGCAAGCGCAGCAAGCAACTCTATCGGTGGCCTTTGGCTAGCTTGAAAACATTTATGAATATGTCACAATGTCACTTTAAAATAAAATCGATTGTTTTAAAGCTTTTATTGAAATAATATGCTACATTGCGTATCAATCTAAATTCAGTTTGATAGGAGACACGATCACTCATCTGATTATAGCTCGTGGGGCTAACAAACGAGCCTGCTAGTTCTTTGTAAATAGGGTAGATGGCGCTAATATCAATGCTTGTACACTTGTTTGAAACATTTATTTCAACCAAAACCACAATAAAAGTTAGGCAAATATGTTACGCAAACCTATTAAATTCAATTATTGATGATCATCATCTTAAGTACATTCCTTTGCTTTCATGATTAATATTAATGCCAAAAGTAAATTCAAACATTACATTATTTATAATTTTACAGTCATGAATTACACGTCAGTATCTCTAAAGAATAACGAATAAATTTAAGAATTTACATTTATTATATCCCCTACTTTACGAAATTCGTTCATTACTCGAAACGTGAATCGTCGAAATTCGTTGATTTCGTTAGAGTGGGGAAGAGAATGAGCGAATGCTCGTTTGGTCTAAATGCACCTTAAGCCTTATCTTCTTGCCTTAGCTTTAGGTTTTGCTGGGGTAGGTAATAGGAACGACAATAGACGACCACTTTAGGATGCGTTCCACGATAATAGTACACCGATGTCCCGTACAAACACGGTTATTCTCAAAATTGTCGGTTTATCGAAGTTCTCTTTTGTGAACAGTAGGTACACGTATACGTAGAGAATGCCCTCTGGCATTAAGTCCGCCTTTTGTACTCATACATTTTATTTATGCAATAAAGATAAGATTAAATAAATAAACAGAGGAGTCAAAAATTGCTCAAAAAATGTATATCAACTAATAACTCGGAAGAAAACTAAAATCATCGGAATATACATACTAAGCGTTTGTACGGCACAGCCCATGGAATTCTCCTTTAGGCGTTCAAAGGGTACATGAATTAAGGTAAAATCAAAGGGTCCTAATAAGTGCATGTTTCAGGTCCTCGGCAAGAACGGGATCCGCGGCTGGCTGGATGGCTCCTCGGATAAGACCAACTGGCTGAAGCTGGTCCGCTCCACCAACTACCCGCAGGATGTCAACGTGCAGCATTTACTGCTGGCTGGTCAAGTATGCTCATTTATATGATTTTTATTGTTACTCACATCACATCATCAGCCTATGTTAGACCACTGCTGGACGTAGGCCTCTCCTTTTAATAGACGC